>CAWUHH010000695.1:0-19812 GCA_963921915.1 Hyposoter dolosus | reverse complement strand
ACTTTAACTTCTTGTGTAGGCAAAATAGTTGAGCAATTAATTAAATGTAGGTTAGAATATTTCATTGAAAAAAATAACATTTTGCCAACAAATCAATATGGATTTCGTAAAGGAAAATCAACTAGAGAGAGTATAATACAATTACAAATGGATATTCATATTTCCTTAAGGAAAAAAAACTATATGATATGTACATTTTTAGATTGAATAAGTGCCTTTAACAATGTTAATATTTTTAAATTATGCTCAATCTTAAATGACTTTGGCTTACCTGCAAAATTAATAAACTGGATCTTCTCAATAAACGTTTAGCGTATGTAAAATTTTATAATAATTTTTATGGACCTGGATTTTCTTACAAAGGTGTCTGTCAAGGCAGTATTTTAAGCCCATTACTTTTCACTTTTTTATATATAAAATCAATAATGTAATTAGCCCCTTAGTCAACAATTTGCAGTTTGCTGACGACTTAACAGTTTATTATTCCCATCCAGACTTGAATTATGGTTCTCGAATCATAAACACAGCTCTTCACAGACTATATATGTACTTCTCATAATTAGGTCTATGTGTCAGTCCTGAAAAAAGTAAGGTTATTATATTTTCTAAATGCAAATTTCCACTAACACAAGTTATATTTAATGATTCTCAACTACCAATAGTGACAACTACAACTTTTTTAGGTGTTAATTTTTCTCAGAACCTCTCTTGGAGTAAATATATAGATGAAATAGCTATTAGAGCCGATAAAGCCACAAATATATTACGATGTCTAGCTAACTCTACTTGGGGTGCCGATCCAAAGATATTAAAAATACTCTATAAATCAATTGTAAGAAGCCACTTTGAATATGGTTACTTAGTATATGCAGATAATGAGAAGTTAGTGCGACGCTTAGAAAAAAATAAAAATAAAAATTTAGGACTAATTACTGGAGCTTTTATAACTACCCCCATAAACTCTTTACAAGTAGAATGCAACATTCCTCCCCTATCATTAAGATTTCAATATATCAAATTAATTTTTTTATTACATTTAACTTCTTTATCACACCCAATACTTCAAAAAATTAATTCGATGGCAACAGAAGGACATAATTTATACATTTGTAAATATTTTAATTTATTTAAAGAGTTGTTCGATAATATACCTGTATATAGCAATGTATTATTACCATGTTATGAAATAAGTTATGATTGTATATACTATGATATTCCAATAATTATAGAACCTAATATTAAGCACAAAGAAGAGGTATATTTATTGTTAGAAAAATATAAAGATTGCAGACATATCTACACTGATAAGTCGAAAAATGAAGAAAATTTGTCTTTGGCAATTTATGATAAAAGTTTGAAAAAAGGATATGGATACAAAATAAACAAGAACGGTACAATATATACTGCAGAAGCAATGGCTTATATTGAAACGAAATCAGAGGAAAGAATGTGGACAATAGTAACAGATAGTATGAGTATACTTCAAGCTATGAAACATACTATGATCGAGGCAAAAACTCTTATATACCAAATAAGAGAAAAAGTACTTACTTTAAACAGAATTGGCGTACATATATTTTTTCATTTGGACTCCCTCACATATTGGCGTTGAGGGAAATGAAGCCGCAGATTTTTTAGCAAAAACGATTTCAACTTGCCAACAAAACGTCAAAGTACAGAATCACGTTCCGATACCTACATCAGATTTATTCACAATTGTTAAAAATTACACATACTAAGAATGGAGCAAGTCTCCAAAGCTAGAATCACAAATTCAAGGAAGTTTGACAGCCTCCGTAGACTAGTGGTTGCGCCTTTGGCGTTGTATCCGGAGGTCGTAGGTTCGATTCCCACCCATGCCAAAAAATATTAGTACGTTTTTTTCTGTACAGTTTGTCATGGTCTGGGTGTTTATAAAATATAATATGTATTATATCGTTGCTTCTGGTACACATAGTACAAGTCTAGAGCTTAGTTTGTGACCAGAGCAATATGTGTAATTTGTCCCACATATTATTATTATTATTATTATTCTTTGAATGCCCTACATTTTATAATCAGAGGGAAGATTTACAAAAACATTTAAAAAACTTATATAAAGAAGATGATATACCAAGCTCAGTAAAAGATTTGTTAATAAGAGAAGAAAACTACATCTACATCTTCAAGTTCATAATCAAGACAATAGAAAATATCTAAAACAGAAGAATAATCTACGACTAGGCTGTATGGGCACATGCTTTTTGCCTTTCCTTCGGGAAAAAGAATACTACTACTACTACCATATGTCATACACTGACATACATATACTGTGGTCACTAAGAATTATATAACTTTAACGGCCACTAAACAATTTTAGGGTGAAATTAAAATTTAAAAAATTGTGTAAACGGGTCTAATTCGAAATTTAAATATTATTAGTAGCAATATTATAAAATAAAAGAGTGTTGCTATAAATAATTATAAACAAAATTACTTGCCAAACAATATATTTAACAATAAGATCAATTTGTGATCCTCACACCAGGTTACGCCTGTCCTGTGAGGCTTTAGAGGATTATCCAGATAATCTTATCTGGATAATTATACATGGTGACTTTGAAAGGATGTACTTTGGACTAATATGAGGTTCTACTGATCAATACGAACAACTTTTCCCATGGAACCATGTGCCGCAAATGAAAAAAAATGTTGCCTTCTCCATACAAACTAGTAATGTTAAAATGACCAATTTGTATAGGGAGCCAATTTTTTTTTTCATATGCGACACATGCATTCCATGAGAAAAGTTGTTCGGTTTGATCAGTAGAACCTTATATTAGCCCAAAGTACATCCTTTCAAATTCACCCTGAATATTAATTGTGGACCTTAAGGTTAAATATTTATCTCTCAAACACAAAGCCAGAAGACAGAAAACATATATATACCTACATTCAATAGGCACATTTTTATTATAATAATACTAGCGGCCCGTCCCGGCTTCGCACGGGTTTGTATAACTTTAACTATATGCTCAGCGCACGCCACGGAAAGCCTCAGAAACGATACTTTTCCCCCGTTTTTAAAACATTTTTGGTTACTGCTCCACAACTATAGGACCTAGCGTGATATTATATAGCCTATGTTACTTCTGAATAATGCAGCTTTCTAATGGTGAAAAAATTATTGCAATCGGTCCAGTAGTTTTTGAGTTTATTCATTACAAACATACAAAAATACAAAAATACAAATCTTTCCTCTTTATAATATTAGTATAGATAAGTAAATAATATTTATATGTTTATCTATTAAAAATTGTATCCTTATAATATAGTTTTTATATTTATGATATTAGGTACGGACTTGAACATAATATCAACATAAAATTAAAAAAGCAAACAGAGTACACAAACAAGTATCACGAGAAAAGACAAATCGTTCCTGAAAGTATTCCTGAATGGTCCCCCTTTCACATATATTTTTGTAACGCTTCGGCAAGATTCGGGGGAACTTGTGCCATTTATCTTGGCTTAATAAAGGGGCCCATTGTACCTAAGGGCACACTTGACTAAATCCGCGTTATATACATAAGCAATGGTCAGGCCGAGCGTCAAATGGGGCGTGGAGACGACGATCTGTTTACTGCTTACTCTGTGCTTCGGTTACGTTGTCTTGTTTATTTTAATCAATACTATTTTTGCATTAATATAATTAATATTTATGTAAACATTTTAGAAGTTTAATAGGTTTGGAATACTAGTAAAATAAAAATACATTTCTATAATTTAAATAATTATAAACACAATATAACTAAACCCATAAGACAAAATTACAAAAACAACAACTTATATTTATAGGAAAAAAATCCCTTCATTATGATAAGATTTGTGTTTTAATTTAAAATTAACTGTAACAGTGTAATCAAACTCAATACAGAAAATAATAATATATAGTAAGTACATCATTAAATAACAAAACAAAAGGCTAAAGATACGCCTCGCGAGCGCACGAAATACTTATAGCTGCTGAACTAGCATAGAAAACGCCACCAAAGGATATACCGACCACTGACTCAGTCGTCGGTATATCCTGTGGTGGCGTTTGCAATGAAGTATAAGTTAATTTGCGCGCAGAATGAAAATATATAGCAATATGAGCACCGCGCGGGCGCCTCTCCGACGTAGGTTCTCTTTCTAAGGTTTAAGGCTTCTCATTTGCAAAATTCAGACTAGATAGACTAGTTGTACATGTATTTTAGGCACGTTGATATATTTTTGTGGGATATAATAGCTAAATCTAAGTATATAAAAAGACCGTGTACGACTAAATAAAAATGAATATATACTGGATCACAAAACAGCCAAAGAGTAACATTATTTATTAAATAATAAAACATAAAGGTTTGAATAAAATCTTTTACTTTTTTCTTTCTTTACTTTATCTCACACATATGCTTAGTAAACATCTGTCTAAGCAAAATAGTTTTTGAACCCCCAAATGTAGAAAAGGTAAAGAAAGGGTCGAATAAGGCCGCGGACATAAAATGATTGCAGAACGTCGGGGGTCCCGAAATGACTATAAAATGTTTATAGTGGCGAGTGTCGCGACAGTAAAGAGAACAAGGAATGCCGCTCCAAGTGGCGCGGGACCCCGACCACATATGTTTTATACTTCTTGACCCCAGCTTCATGTTATTTAAATGAATCCATAAACTCATACAAAATTCTTAGTAGTTTACCATTTTCCTATAATTAATAATCGTTGCAAAAAACAAAAAATACCTAAGACGTCGACCGTTACATGAAAGGTATATACTGAGATAGGGACAATTGTTTCGTAACCGCATCATTTAGATACTGTTAAACAATAATTTATAGCTCGACCTCATTTATGAAATCAGGTAGATAAAAAATCACATACCGTGCTCCAATATAATTAAATGAATCTTTTTTTTTTCAACTATTAATCTTATAATGTTACTGTTTTTTTTTTGAAATTATACTTTTCTTTCCTTATTCATAATAGGTTAATATAACTTAACCTATTATTAAACGTTTAAACAATAATTCAAAGTCAAACACCAATTTCGTTCTTAACTTACTAATATTATGATCTCTACAATAATTTGTAATAGTCAAATTATTTCAGTGAGCGCTCTGAATATCATTTTGATGTTTCAATTTTGGGTTTTGCATTCCCCTGGCCACAGCGGAGTGACCGCTCTAGCTGTGATGGCTACGTGATTTGAGTATTGTACATTTGTATTTTCTATATCGCCAAAACCGAATACAATTTTCAAACGTTAAATATTTATAAATATACGTGGTACTAAGCAAGTTATACAGTAAACTTACAAAACACTAAAAGCGTTTAGGTCACCGGTCTGTATCAATGAATTATAAAAAAAAATAAGTGGGATAACTTGATGATTTATTTTACTTTTCGTAAATCATATAAATTTTTGATCCATATTTGATCGAATATTTGACCTACATTCCTTAACTTTTACTTCAATACTTAAATCGGTCGGATTTCGAATTTAAGGCACCCGTGATGGTATTTATATATTCGAACCCACGATTTTGTGATAGTTGGAATATCACGTGCAACGAGCCGGTTAATCAAAGTCAAAAATATTTATTTCATAATAAACTTTACTGGCATTTATGAAAAGTAAAAAAAAATATGTACCAACTAGGGGTAGTTATGACAAATATGTGTGTAAGTGCTATCAGCGCAAAGTATTTAATAGTTTATAGCATAAGTTGTGGCTGTCGCAGGCCATTCAATTTCCTCCCGGAAGCGACCGCGCGGGGTTATGCCGCCGGGAGATGAGCCCAGATCTTCTATCTGCAAATATTGAAAATAACTCTGTCATAGCAATATGTAGATATATCGTCTAAATGATGCGGTTACGAAACAATTGTCTCTATGTAAGTATATACTTTTAAAGTGACGTCGAGGTACCGCGTAAATAAATGTATTTTATTTAGTTGTTCATTTCTTGTATTATTCTCTCTAATACAGGCTGTATGATAATGCAAATCGTATGTAAATGAAAATTGGTGTAACACAATGATAAATGTCGACTTGTACCTGGTTGCCTCAGTGGTTGAGTAGGTACCGCCGCGGAAGCGAGATTAATAGGTTCGAGTCAAATCCATCAGGATGTTTTTGTTGCAATTTTATCTATAAAAAAAAACAAAATAAGAATATCCCGATAACTAACTAACTAACTTATAAACGAAGTAATTAAAAATATAAAAAGACATATTAATTCCAAAAGAACCCTAAATATAAAAACTTTAAGAAAATAAAATTAAATATAAATTAAATGCCTAACACATAAAAAATACTTACGTATACAAAACAATCCTCACAGTTTACGCGCGGCATCGTGCCCAGAACGCTGGCGACATTTCCCCTTTGAATAAGTAAACTTAGTCTCTGTGAGAGTAAAGCGCCAGCTCTCTGGTCACCTGTGACGTCAATCAATTTTTAATGTCTTTAGAAATTGACTGGCTTCTGGGCCCCATGATCCCATTGTTTCTACCCCAAACGGCACAAATATGTAATAATTTAAAATATTTAAATATTTTACGCTGCCAAGGTGTCGACGCAAGTTGCATCCCAAACTAAGCAGCAGCGCCCCAATTGCCAAGGCACCAGACTCAACCCGTCAGGTCTCTTGCCGTCATCGCGTGATAAACCACAAGGTTCCGTTATAGAAGGTATATTGATGGCGGCAAGAGTCCTACTAATTAAGTCGTTAATGAGGCTGTGTCATGAAAAGCGCCCCACGCTTTTAGTACAAGACAGACGTCATGTCCGCACGGACAACTGTGGGGTTCACATATGGCGACACTCAATCTTAGTCCAATAGCGATTTGAAAGGTTTGGTTGTTTAAAAATGTCCTTTGGAAGAGACAGCTAAAAGTCGAGCATGATCAATATTATTTGTATATTTTTCAAATAAACCGGCGTGGATGGGTGGGTGGCTTGGACAAGTGGAGTATCCCAATATATTTTCATTCGGACAAGCCAACGTCCATGCATCAATGCTTTCTTCTAAAAAAGGTACATCATTCCAGCTCTTGTTTAAAATGTTAGAAATGATACGAAGCACTGTACACAGATGACAAAAAATCCGGAAGAGCTACACTTGTAATTTTACGAATACCGATACCGCCATATCGAATTGGTAGAGTTAATTGAGTCCAACTATTTTCTTGTAGTAAATATAAATTTAGAATTTTTTGTAATATTTGTTTTATCGAGTAATTCTTTTAAATAAAAAATAAAAAAGTTTTCAAAATGTAAATTTTGGAACGAAAAGTGAATATTTGGCAATTGTATATCGGCGACCCTAGGAGGCTAAAGTTATTTTTATTTAAAATTTTAATATTTGGGGCTACAGCGGAAAATTTAGAAGTAATTTGTTCCTTAAAGGTGTCCGAAACATTATTGGAAATAAATATTTCACATTATGCAAAATTAAATTCTAGGCCATTTTTTTTTAAATTCCTTAATTTAATAAATAAAATCGGACAAAACAATTGTGTTCACCCCCTAAAGTGCCATCATCATGATATCATACGTTGAACGTGGAACTGAGTGAAGATATAACTGTATGGGTAGCGAGGCTGAACACTGCTGGCCCTAGCGGATCTTCTTGCTGACAACCGACTGATGAATGAAAAATGTTTGAATTATATGATAATATTGACAAGTAATTATAGCTTTGAAATAAATAAGGGCTTAATTTTGTTTACTGAACTTTTGTCTAATAACAGACAAAAGTTCAACTCTTGCGTCTCCGGCACTTTTAGATATTAGATCTTTTAAGGGCTGAGGAGATATACCATCCATTCCGCTAGCAGGGCCAGCTGGAAAAGACATGATAGCGTCTGTAACTTCTTTTACGGAAATTTGAAGAAAGTGTCTAGAAACGTTGGTAGGTTAAGATGCTGAAAAAGTATTAGATGCCGGATGTTTTGACTTCAGTATAGAAAGTGTTTCCGTAGAGTCGAAGGCAATGATTTCATCTGATAATAATAATTTGGACTCCCCTTTTAAATCGCCATCGTACATTTTTTCTTCTATTAGAGTAAATTTTCGAATAGCATTATGACATTTCTTAACGAAATATCTGAAATTTGAAGAATTGTTTTGTTGTTTTTAATTGGCTGCGTTACTGAAATGTTACTAGTGTTGTATTTATCTATGTGAAGAATCTTATTTAATTATAATAATAATCTCTTGATATAGGTGGATAGACAGGAGGCTACTGCTATTCTGGCCCCACGAGGTATTCTTTTAATAATGAAATAAATAAAAGGTACAAAAGTGTTATTTTAGAATGCAATCTTTTAAATAAAGACAAGTAGCAACTAATTACGAGGGCGAGTTGAAAAATCTTCACTCTTCCAATGCTACATAACCTAACTGTCTATTGCCGACTCTAAACCCTCAGGAATAAGGTTGTAAGTCGCCTGGACCCAGAAGGTTGTGTATAGCCCGTGTCGTTGTGAAGTGAGCCCCCAGTCGTTGCATTCGAGTCACGGAATGCAAACGGTGACGTTAAATTTACTTCACAGTCAAAGTGAGACGACTCTATTTTCACCGTAATAAAGTTTTATGTCTCTACTTTGTAACCTAACATAATAATACCACCAAATCTTATTGAAAGAATCAATTTTTAAAATTACAAAAAAATCAACAAAATAGGTACGGTGTATGACTAGAATATACAGGACATACGAGTATGGTGGGCCGATAGTCTCTATACTTCAAATCAAATCAAAATTATTAAAAAAAAAAATCTGACTATTCGTAAATACAGCTATTTATGAATAGTCAAAAAAAAAAGTTTAAAAATGAGGTCTTAGAGTGCGTAAGAACGACAAATATTTAAAATTACCTCGATATCAGATTTAGAACTTAAACGCAATGGTATGGAAATTTTAATATGAAAAATACTACCGTAAGGAACACACACTACATAACCAACTATATAGTGTAAGACTATGTAGTGGTTACCTAATTCCATTGACCTGTCATTATCTGTCATACAAAGGAGCCACCAAGGCCACTTCACCGACCATATACTTCGTTAGACCGGTCTATCGATCTCATTAGCACCGTGCATACGTAACGTAATAACGACTTGACAGAAAGTGAAGATACCGACCACTATCATCATTAATGCGATCGGACACTTATCATACCCGGATAGAGACGCTTCGGAGTTTTTTTTATTTATTTATTAGTAGAGTACCGTTTTTGATTTTGCTTTTATCTACCTGAATGACGCTTGGGAAATGATGCTGAATTATTGTCAAATCGACTGCCTATTTCGTATCCGCACCCTGAAAGAAGACTCAATAATAAATCATTGAAGTAGTCTCCTGAAAACGGATGAATCCACGGACTAAAAATCTAAACATACAACTCAAGAAAACTCAAAGTAAACCTTTCTCAATCGTGGACAAAGCACAGGACTAGAAAATATTTATGAATACATTCAAAATACATTACAAAATTTCAGACGAACTAGAAGTTTCAGCCTATAGACCAGACATAGGTACTGGTGTACTCTCCGTGCTTGAAGAAAGTAATGCTTATAAACTCACCGTTCCGTGGGAAACAAACATTTCTAAGGACCACAAAATCAAGTCGAACAAATATTTTGTTTTCACAAACGAAATTACTAGAAACGGATTTAAAACTAAATGGAAGATGGGCAAAAGGAATTCCAGCAAAGTCTTTGCATCGTCTATTGAAGGATCTTGGCCTTCCAAGATCAGCCGTCGGAACTTTTATGGAGCGTGTTTCCAAGATGGCGCTAACAGGATAGTACAGTAGAGAGGTTAGTGAACACAGTGCAGGTGAGAGTTCAAAAGGCCTCTAAACCTACTTCGCGGTCTCAATTCCGGGAAAGCTGTAGTTCATTCCCCTGCCTTCCAACCACGCGTTGGACCCGGCACCCGCACGGTGAAGGCATGGTTAGCTAAGAACATTGTATCTCCCTCTTATTTAATTCCATAATATTGCTATAATACCTATTTATTTTAAACCATAAAGATTTACTTTTTAAACCTATAGCATAGATTTACTTTCTTCGCCCATAAAAAAATACACTAATAGGCACAAAAAAACCTTTCTGTATTATTTATTTTATACTTTATTTATTACAAAAGGGCGGACTTAATGCCTTCAGGCATAGTCAATTTACTAACAGTACCCTTTTTTGTGTCGCAAGAGTCCGCCACGAACTAGACACAGGGCTTGCATTGAGTGCCTCTCTGTAGGTAGATATAATTGTGTAATGTCACATGGTCACCGCCTGACACGTTACTCACAAAAACTCATCACAAAACACGTCCACCACGGACATAAATAAAGCCCCTAAACATATAGTACGGAGGCCTTATTTGAATACACAATGTAAAATATATTTTTTTGACTTCAATTTAACCGAAACGACTATTCCGAAGCCCGTTAGCGCATCCGGCTGAGCGAGGGCTGAGCGAGGAAATTGCATAGAAAATGGGCCGAAGTAGGCCATCGTATGCTACAACCTGCATCTAATATACATTTATTGCCTTAATTCCCCATATGATTGTATACTTCAGCCAAACTGCTATTTTAGAATCTGGCTAAAACGCCCGGAATTTTGGCTAATTTATAAAAACCGCAAACTGACGCGCACGGCCTGCTGGTAGCATACTCGGAATCATATTCATTAATCTTTTTCAATTATTTTTCTTTATAAATTACCTATTAATTGTAGTTGTATTTATAGAGGTGAGAAGAGTTAGTATAGAATATATATAGGGCCGCTGTGATAGCTCTTATAATACTAGATGAAATATTATAGTCTTCTATTGAAATATATTAGTTTGTTAAACTAAGCTCTAGGCTTGTTTCTTGTAAATCACACAATAATTGTTTGAATTCAACACCTCCGAATAAAATACTGTCATAATAATATACATTAAAGCAATGCGACGTGTAATATATAGGGAAAAAGAAGAATAATAATATTTTGCATCTAAAGCCTACCAGTAATATGCAAAGTATTATCATTCCTCTTTTTCCCTCCAATTCTAAAATTATATATAAAACCCCGATGCAACCAGATTTCAAATGTTTCACCGCGCTTGTGTTTGTCGCGCGTCAGTTGCGAGACCGTCAGGGGTACGCGACCACCGCAGGGGCCCAGGGCCGCGCCACCACCAGGGGCACGTGACCACCGCACGTCGCTGCAGCTGTCATACGTGTTAATGGAAATAGTTTGGATGGCAGGGGAATCGTTTAGACGGACGCGAACTGTCTGAGAATGCAAAGGTTATGCTGATAAAATATTTATTTTAATTTTAACTGCTAAAAGAAAAAGTTTATTATTGACCGGTTGGTTGGACTGACGACCTAACAACCTAAAGACATTTCGACTCCAAGTATTTATTAATTTTATCTTTTTTTTTTTTTTTTTTTTTTTTTTTTAAATTGCATTTTTTTTTTATTTAATATGAGTAGAGAAGAAATACCTACTTGCTTTTCGTTTTATATGTTTATTTAAAAATATACCTACCTATAAAAATAAAAATAATTAATTATTAACTGTTTTAAAAATTTTGGAAATGAGACAATGGGCGTAGGGTACCAAGGACACTAGCGGCGTTACCCCGTTGGATAGCAATACTGATCCTCTGAACCAGGTACTCCTTGCTCAGAGGATCACCAGTAGCTATTTTAATTTTTTTACCTAGATCACGGATAAATTCGCTAGCATCCTCGGACCACGGACCCATTGTCTCAATGCCAAAAATATGTGCGAGTTCAGGAGCTCTGCGTACTTATTGCGCTTTATTTTAACTGTTTGTTCAGCTGCAGCTCCCGCACGTTTGGAAGATGACGAAACGTGACTCCGACAAAGTGTGTCCACGCAGGTCGCATCCCAGACCAAAGCACGACCACATTTGTATGGTATAATAGTCATACCGTCCGGTCTTTTGCCATCAGATCTTTGTAGGCCTAAGGGTTCAAGAACAGAAGGAATGTTTGCTTTTGATAAGGACTTACAGATAATGTCGTTAATGTTATGGTGTCTTGAAAAACGACCAGCACTTTTTTGACACGAAAGGCCATGATGACCTTCAGAATCAACTGTGTCGCCGCAAATGCAAACATGGGATTCGTATATAGTACACCCTAAGCGTAATGCTGCTGCAATACGGAGTGAGCCAGCGTCCAGTAGTGTGCCCGTATGTGGAGAGGGAATAGCACGTAACCAGGCGCCGGACTCGCTTTTGCAACTTGCATTAAGCCGGGCTTCGTCTTTGGTACAATTTCTAGGTAAATTATGAAATATTTTTTTGTTTATAGTATCATCTAGATCTTTTTGGGATATGCAATTGGGAAATTGATCTATAGATGCTTTTGTTTTCCAGATATCAGCCGCTTCTGGTTCTCTATGAAAAATATTGGTATTAACATTTGTTTTTGATAAAATAGACGTGCAAAGAGGTTTCGTAATATTTTATCTTGAAGATTGCTGAAATAGCATTAATATTAACTATATAAATAACTATGCGCTATCTACAAATCTTCACAAAACAATGACTTATTGTTTTGATACAACACAATTCAGAAACTAGAAACACACTACATATATAAAAGATAATAATATAAAAAAAACAATGAATCTAACAAACATCAGAATAAGATTCATAGGACAATTTGACAAATTCATAGAAACATTGTTTCATACATAGATCTAAATCTATGTATGAAACAATGTTGCTAAATAAATGACTAATACATTTTTTATATTGTTTTCCCGAAAGTACATCGATATTCCGATAGATAAAAAGACAAATTTACTAGCTGTGCCCCACGGTTTCCCATGTTTAGCCATATATATATATTTTTTTTTAAAAACCTTTGTTTTAATAATAAAATAAATATAAATTATTTATTTCCGTTAGCTTAAAATTAAAAACATTTCTTAGGATGGGGTACACCTTTTAGGTTCATAAGCACCTGTGTTAGGTTATTAGATATATTAATATATTAGATATATTAATATGCATTTCATATTACAATTTTACAGTTTTGTCGCAAACCAAAATAATATTTCATCCCATAATAATTAATCCTAATGGACTAAGCTCTTTAAAAATAGATTGTAAAAGGTGCTATAACTTGTCTACGGTAAATACGAGTAGAGGTATTTATAAATTGTTAGTGTCGCTATTGCGTTAATTTCTGTCGCTCCCACAGGTCGTCGGTCCGTCGCCTTGAGGTCGCCACACTCCCTACGTTTGCCCAAACCCGGTCTCCACTAAGACTGTTGTAGCGATTAGATCTTGAGCGATGTGACCAGGTCATGCCACTTTAGCTTACTGGAACTTTACTCCTTTGATGTCTTTGATCTCGTTTATCAAAGACACATCGAGCTAGCATAGAGCCATAGCACGCTATGCGTACCCCGGCCACCTTTAGTTAGTTTTCAAAATATTCTAATAAAAATTATAGATTTTTATAATTTGTTTGCAGTCCCACTATAGTGCCTACTGTCGATTCCAGTATAGCTATACTAACATGTGAATATTGGGTTAAAGAATCTTTATTTCCAAAAAAATACACGTAGTCACTTAGATGGAAAATTAACATTTTGTTTACAACAGACTAAGTAATACTACTACAACAATAATATATATAATGTTTAATTTTAACGATAAAGACGTCTGGAAACGTCCTGATATGCAATTGAGGTCTCGCAACTAGTGAACAAATTACTTATTTATTAGAATCATATTTGTAGAATAAACATTAGCTTAGTAGTGTCCGATATTGTAATAATTTAATATTACATAATTTATTTTTATTACATTATGTAAATTTTGTCTTTGGATAAGGTAATCACTGATGATTACCTGCTTATTTATACTTAATTTATACTACAGTACTGTGTAGTTCTGTACATTGGTACAGTAACAAATAATCTGCCATAGGGTGTTTTGCGCATGCTGATCGGTGGGGTGCATTTTGAGTATGCTACTATATATATATATGCTATATAGCATAAGCAAATCAATGGCTGTACTCCTCTTTTAATTTGTGTGAAGCACTAGAGTTTTTTACTTGCTGGTTTCTTTTTCTCCGGGGTGTCACTGAGGGGATCGACTTTACAGTTAGTATACCCGCCCTTAAAAATACCGATCCTTATACGTTTACTTATATGTGATTGGTTACTAACCTTTTATTTAGAATAAATATTTAAGGCGTGGATATGGTCGGTGAAGTTGGTCGCCTTGGTGGCTCCCTTGTATGGCAGATAATGATTGACAGGTCAATGGAATCAGCTAACCACCTAGTCTTACACTAGTTGGTTATGTAGTGTGTGTTCGGTTTGGTAGTAATTTTCATATTAAGATTTCTAAATTTAAGTTCTAAATCTGATATCGAGATATAATAAATATTTGTCATTCTTTTAATAATGAATAGCTGCCTAACCAAACGCACTCTAAGACCTCATTGTTAATTTTTTTTTTTTTTTTTGACTATTCATAAATATCTGTAAAGATTTACATGAAATAAATGATTTGATTTGATTGTTTATAAATCTATAGTAGCTTGCCACTTTATTATGTGTATTCTACATACATATAAAGAATCACAACCACAGCACGAGGGTAACAACTAAATGATTATCATTGAATTGTACCCGCGCGATATATTAACATCGAAGCTTAGAATCGACCCAAGTCTGTCCAAAGTCGCTTCAAGTTCATATTACTGCAGCAAACAATTCTCTAAGCCGAGGGCTCCAGACCGAAATGGAATGCGTATCATCGGCCGTTCATAACGCTCTCTAAAAACGCCCACTCGCAAGTTATTAGTTGGCAAATAGACACCTTAACACAGACATATTCGAAGGAATACTGTTTGAGTAGGAATTATATTTTATAAACATCCAGACCATGACGAACTACAGAAATACGTACCATATTTTTGCCAAAACCGCAATCACTAGTCCACGGAGGCGGTCATATATGGACGTAACATAAGTAGTCCCACATTTACTACTTTAAAAAAAGTTAATAAAAAATATTGTAAAAGTCATATTGCAAAAAAACAAGCCCCAAGCATAACTACATAGGTAATAAATATCCTAGAATTTCACCAATACAAACTCACATGTTATTCTAGTGCATAAGTGACAAGATGTGAGAAATGTTTGTCGGTGCTATAATTTGCTGTGAACTTTTAGGTCCGTGGGTTCCTGGTTGGTTATTAATTAAAACCAATTAATTATTGTACCACATTTCACTTTATTCACTATTTATAATAATTAAATAAACGGAGAACAAAACACTGGTTGAATCGAGCGTCTAAAAAGGGTCGAGTGTTGCCAACTACAAAATATGTTGTATTAATTGCTGATATAAAAAAATATGATTAATTATTATTCCAAATATATAACACTCTTCCCAACTCAATTTTTAAACATTTAATAACTCTTTAAGAATTATTTTTAAGCTGTATATAAAATTATTTTTCATATTTTATTATTTTTTAAATTGTCATGTTTTTACTAATTTTATTTAAATTTATTACAATGACTTAATATAATTTTATGAAACTTATTTACTAACTTAATAAAACATGCAAGTAAGAATATAACTAGTTTTTATTTATTTATTGTAATCCCTACACATCTGTTATGTTAGTGGCAAGGATTTGATTTAAGTGTCTTTTCCACTCTAGACCTTCCACTTCCACCAAGTATGTGGTTCCCCCACTAAATTCTTTAATTACTTTACCTAATATCCATGGCTTTTTATTTTTTCTAAAATCTTTAACCATTACATAATCTCCAATCTTTATATTAATATTTCTGGTACCCTTGGCATTTCCTAGTTGTTTCTCCTGTGTTTATTAATGTTTGATAAATAGGTGATGGTCTTAATAAAGACAATCTATTTCTCAATTCTCTACCCATCATGAGAGAAGCAGGTATAACACCTGTACTCTTATGAGGGGTACTTCTATAGTCAAATAAGAATAAATTAAGTGCAAAATTTAAATTATTACCACTTTCAGTTATTTTTAAAATGTGATTTAAATGTGTCAACAAATCTCTCTGCAGCACCATTGGTGGCTGGATGATGTGGTGGTGTAAAGCTATGCTTCACTCCAGTATATTCACAAAATTGTTTAAAGTCACCGCTGGTGAAAGCAGTGCCATTGTCAGTTACTAAATGCACAGGAAATCGAAACGCATATACACTTCTTTAAATTTTAAAATAGTGCTATTCGCTGTTATATTATTCATTAGGAAAGCCTCAGGCCATTTTGAGTAAGAGTCTATTATAATTAAAAACATTTTTCCTAATAAAGGACCCAAGAAATCAGCATGGATACGGAACCATGGAGAAGGAGGTATAGGCCAAACCCGTGGATATACTTTAACAGGGTTTTTCCTATTACTTAAACATTGCATACAGGATTTTGTTAAATTTTGAATAGCCTCATTTAACTTTGGCCACCAAAAATATGATTTTGCCATATCTATCTTGCGGGAACTACCAAAATGAGATAAGTGTAAATTATTTAATATAAGTTCTCTCAAACTTGTGGGAATTATAACCCTATGTCCCCAGAATACACAGAATCTATCAACTGATATTTCATTACGCTTAATATAATACATTTTAAAGTCATCTGAAATCAAAGATGAGTCCGGCCACCCATCATAATAATACATAATTAATTTTGACAGAGTTGTATCTTTTTTAGTTTCTTTTTGAATTAGTTTCCAATTTATTTCTTCAAATTTTAAGTTGTTTAAATTATTTAATGTTAAATGCTGAGACTTATTATTTTCATTTAATAAAGAATGATCAAAAGTTAAATTATCATAAATAGGTAATCTTGATAAATAATCTGCTGGATTATTTTCAGTTTTGATGTATTTTATTTTGTACTCAAATGCTGATAAAAATATAGCATAATGCTGTAAGCGTTTTGCTGCCATTTTAGGTATTCCTTTATGTGGCCCAAAAATGCGAACTAGAACTGCATTATCAGTTTCTAATTCGAACATTCTACCATAAGTATAGTTATAAAATTTTGTTATACCATAAATAATTGACATAGCTTCCTTATCTACAGTACTATATTTTTTTTCACGCTCTGATAGCATTTTGCTTGCAAAAGCTATAGGGCGTATTACATTTTTACTGTCCCTATTTGATAAAATTGCACCAAGACCTGTTGCTGATGCGTCACAGGTAAGTATCAGGGGTAAATTGGGATTGAAATGATATAGGTTATTTGCTGATGTCAATTTTTGTTGGACTAATTTAAATGCATTTCTGCAATCTGAATTCCACAAAAATTTACCCTTTTTAGTACATTCATACAATGGTTTTAGTACAGTTGCCAAATCTTTCAGAAATCTACCATAATAATTTACTTTACCAAGAAATGATTTAAGCATTGTTAATGTGTGAGGTTCAGAAAGTTTTAAAATAGGTTCTATATGTTGCTTAATAACACTAATACTTTGTTTATTAATCCTAAATCCAAAAACATCTATATGTGTACCAAAAAAGTTACATTTTTCTGCATTTAATTTAAATTCACATTTTTCTAAAATTTCTAAAACAGTTTCTAATGTTTTTATCATATTTTCTAAATTAATTCCACATAAATATATATTATCAATAAATACAATTATATTTGGTATATTATATACTTTCTTGACATTAAGCGCTGAAAAGATCCTGGGCCTGTACTTACACCATATGGAAGGAACAAATATTTGTATGTACCCACTTCCGTAACAATAGTAGTTAATTCTTGTGAATGAATGTCTAAAGGGGCCTGAAGATAGGCTTCTTTTAAGTCTAACTCACAGTAATATTCAGCTCCTTTTAATGTATCGAATATTTGTTCTATATTTGGCAAAGGATAGTGATCTATTTGCAAGAATGGGTTTAAAGTGACTTTGTAGTCACCACAAAGGCGAACAGTCCCATCGTTTTTTAAGATAGGTACTACTGGTGTTCCCCAGGCACAGTAGTTAATAGGTTCAATTCTTTTAAATTTTAACAATCTTTTAATTTCAAGCTTGACTTTACTTTTTAAAGCAAAAGGAACCTGTCTCACTGGCATAAATTTTGGCACAGCTTCATTTTTTAATTTTAATGTTAATTTTTCTCCCTTAAAATTTCCCCATCCTGAACCAAATACTACTGGATATTTAGTTTTTAATGATTTTACATATTCTTCAATATTAATTAAATTATAAGAGTTAAGTTTTAAAGGCCACATGCCTAACAAGTTAAGTACATCACGGCCAAGAATTCTGGGCTTTTCATTTTCAACTATAAACAAGTCTGAGCGCCCCCCATAACCATTAAAAGATATATTCACATTTTTAATTATGCCTAAAGGTTTGGAAAAACTTTGGTCATAGTTTATGAAATAGTTATTACATTTATCAAAGGTTTGATTTTTAAAAATGCTTCTAAAATCCTTAATGTTTATGGTTGTCGCTTCAGAACCTGTATCAAGCTCAAAACTCAAGGTTTTGTCTTCAATTTTAATATTTATATAATGAGGAGGTATTTTACTGACCTGATTTTTTAACATGTACATTGAAAATGGACTTACAGTATCCTCTGTTTGAAATAAATTTGGAATGCTACATTCCGCATCAGATTCCGGTTGTTCCTCAGTTTCTATTAATACATTTCTCATATTTTTATTTTTAGAACACATCCTGAAAATATGACCACGGACACCACACTCCGAACAAAATTTAAGTTTTAGTGAACATTTACTTTTCACATGGTTATCTTTACCGCAACAAAAACACTTAATTTTCACATTTTTATTATTATTACTGTTATTCTTCCATTGTTTCTTTTTGTTTATATATTGATTCTTTTTACTATCTTTAATATTTTTAAAATTATATATATTTGTTGATGTACTAGCTCCTCCATTTGTCTGCTCCAAAGCTACTTCTACAGTTCTTCCAATATTTAATAACTTTTCTAAAGATTCTTCACCATTTTTTAACAATTCGAATTTTACCATTGAAAATACAACACCATCTATAAATTTTTCCTTTACTTGGTCTTCTATATTACTGAAATTACATTTTTTAGCCATCTTTTTTAATCTTATTATATATTCTTCTAAATTTTCATTTAAATTTTGGTTACATTTTCTAAATAAAGCTCTATCTAATGTGTATGAAGTAGATTTTGTGTAGCGTTCTTCTAAAATTTTCATTAAATTTGTGAATGTCATATCTAATGTTTTTTGTGGAAAGCACAAATGATTTAAAGTTTCTAGCACCTTTTTATTTAGTTTTGTAATTAGTAGTGGTGTTTGTTTGTTTTCGTGAACATCGTTAATTATAATAAGACATTTTAATTGTTGCTCAAACAATTCAAAGTTTTCGCCGTCAAAAGGATCTAAATGCACTGCCATATTTATGCGGTTTTCTTCTAATTCGTCTTCCACCACCTTACTTTTCAATGTTCCCTCTCTAATTACAGATCTTAATTTTGCTCTTAATTTTTCAATGTTATCCTCTTCGCATGTAATATGTACTAAAGTTAATACTTCTGTTAGTTCCTTTTTTGTTAAATTTTGAATAAAACTCGTTTTTTTATTAATAATATCGTCAATATAGCGGTCTATTACATTTGACATTTGTTTGTTTATTTTTGTTGATTATCTGTCAAACTTTTGTAACAACTTCACTCCGTTCACTTTGGAATTACCGAGCCGTTGTCTATGCTCAA
>CAWUHH010000694.1:0-10343 GCA_963921915.1 Hyposoter dolosus | reverse complement strand
TTTGTCAAATGTTACCCGTTATACCCTTATATATTTATTTTATTATTAAATTTGTTTTATTAAACAATCCTTCAAATAAACAAAACGCCCTAGGGTCTTCCCCAAAACTAATTTCTGGATCGCCCCGCGGGTCTGGTGCTATCAATACGTTGAAACTATTATTTATACCTGCCAACAAACCTATTAAATATAGATGGTGAATGACCCAGTTTTACTCTACCACGCTGTGAACATTTGTAGGCGGGCTATTGTAGGCGGGCTATTGCGTCAATTCGAACATCGTGATGAGAATACTTGTTCGTTTTAGACTCGGAATACCTTTTTTTTTTATAAACCATGTATGCCTACATCAACGTTTCCCCTATGCCGCCCAGATCCGGGATCTATTGGTTATATCCATCACCAACTGGTGTTGAATCCGGAGGTCGTAGGTTATTAATTTGCACGCTCTAATTAGCAAAATAAGCAGGACTGTTACAAAACAACTATATTATAATAACGCAATAGCCATATTTTAAAGTAAATAAAGATATTTTCATTGCATTTGATTCTCATCCTGAGCAAATCGAATTGTGGTTTTGTGCTATTTTTGTTTCTGGATGTATAATTACATTATGTTATTATATATTACAGACGCCCAGCTCTACTGAGAGCCTCATCACGTATGAAGGAATAATGTTTGAGCGGATGAAGTGGTTGTTATTAAATGATTAGTTTCAACGTCTCCCCTCATTCGATGCGAGGCTCTCTATTTTTACGAGTAGTTAGGTATATTTACAGTTTGTGACAACATGTGTGTCGTATGCTTCGAGTTTCTGGAAACCTCGTAAGCGGTGTTGGGGTACCCAGCGTGCGGGAATGTTACCAGATAGAGACAGCACCAGCGTGCAGGAATGTTTCCACATACCTAGTAAAGTAAATGGACGAAATTTGTACTCAACTAAGTATAAAACAATTTTGTCATTCTTAGATAAAAATGTATTTATAAAATGCGAGAGGTAAGCAGAATTCGAGCAAGAGGTACCTAAACACCCACAGAACACCCACCACACACCCAGGGTGAACATAATGACCGGTATAATGGTAAGAGAAACAAAGTTCCACACGCAGGCTGCCGGCGCATTACGGCGCACACTCCATTATGCGGCATACTAATGATGATAGAGGGGTGATTAAAAAAACTAAGTGGCGGGGCGTTCCCAGCCACCCCCTCTCCGCGGCGGGACGAGAGGTCGCATGTCGAACACCTTGGGAAATTCACTCGTACCTGCGGGGGACTTATTTTAAAGAAAATTGTTGTGATTTAGTTGGAAGGGTTTTGCAAAACTCGTTCAGAATATTATATTATTAGATAGACCTACTACTACTACCTACTACCTACCACTTATTAAACTATAATTATAATTTAATTAACTAAAAATATTTATATCTCAGAAACCCTCACTCCCAAACTAATAGAACTAACTGTACCTACTTCTTAGATTAAGCGTCTATAATAATGTTTTTAATCAATATACAAACTTGTAATATTAAAATGACCACAAATTGGTCAGTTTAGGGAACAAAACATTTTTAACAAAATAAATATAAACTTTAAAAAAAAAAAAAAAGACTTCACTTCAGAAATCACTAAAATGTAAAAAACATTAAAAATTTACAAGTGTCCTAAGATTCTACTTTATGAAGGCATCAAGTTATCAATTATAAGTATAATTTAAAAGCTCTACCTCCACCCAAATATGTCGAGGTTGTATTAATGACGATTAGTAGTATCGAGTACAGGTCTAAATAATACTTGGATTTTTTTTTGTAAGATAGAGTGTCATTTATACAGCATATTTTTTCTTCAGATTTTAACTAAATTAATTTGTAACCTGACAGGTAGGTAACGAGGTTACAAACTGAGTGTGACGATCCGGGCCACACCACACCACTTCTACGATCCGGGCCACACCACACCACACCACTTCTACGATCCGGGCCACACCACACGACTTCTACGAATGTAAGGCACTTATAGACCATAGGTACTCATAACAATTCCACTAAGCCCAAACACGGCTAGGTTAGGCACGTTGCTTTATTACGGAGTGTCGGTGTCCACCAGCATCGTACTATTCTAGTGAATGTAAACATCAATGAATCAAAATATATTTTTTCCGTTTATAAAAAAAAAACAACCCAATGAATCAAACTAATGATTTGATAAAAAAAAACACAGAAATACGCTAGATACTGTTCCTCCTAAGAATTTGTAGCGTTTGCGGTGGAAGGGCCATATGGTCTCCCAGATACAAATACATCTAGGGAAGTATTATTTGCATCTGGTAAATAGGGCACACAAGACTTATACGATTTTTTTTATTTAATTTAGTTTTACATTTTTATTATTTTTTAAACTTTTTTTTTTACTGAATAAATGGTTTTACATATATTAATGGGTTATTGTTGGGATGGGTAATGTATAGGTATTGCTGGGAATGCTATAATGCTGTGGGAATGATTAATAACCTTAGTGGTGACGATACTTATATCCATGGTCTATTCTCTTCTGTTAGCCGATAGTCAGGCAATACATACCTACAAATATAAATCAATCAAAAGTATCCTGGTGCTTCCTACCTTTTATTTATTGCAGGAATGGTTAAATTGCAGGAGGAGTTGGCAGTAGGTCCCACCCGCTGGAGGCAGTAGGTCCCACCCGCTGAAGGCTGCACGATGCTGGAGCTGGTTCCCCACGAAGCACATCACACACAAACCTCATTCCATCAGAATGACAACACCACCGCATAGTATATACATTATACACAAAGAAACACTCAGCACAGAAGTGGATACACTATGGTAAGCGAACTCAACGCCGCATTCGTCGCAGAACACCACTCCGGCGCCCGAATTACAAATTTAAATCACAACAGCCGCCATCTTGTTATAATTAAACGGACTATTGTTTCAGTTCGGCCAATAATTAGCAGGTGTAGCTAGTTCGGGCCAATCAGCGGCGCCGGGCGATTGGCGCGCTCCGGTCATTGGTCGGCTCCGACCGTTCCAAATTCAAATTCAAAAGCATAATTAAGTCTGACGGTGGGTGCAGTTGATTGTGGTGCAGCGGCGGGAGAATGTTCGTCGGGGAGCCAGTCCACGAGTCCACTTCCACAACTCGTGCCAGTTTCTGGTTGCGATTGTGTTCGTCGGAATGTACATACTTATCCCGAGACCCTATTTATTGGGATAATAAGTATCCAACTATTTTTAACATTTACCTCCACATGAACATTTTTTTTTTCTATAAAAATATTTTTTGTATTTGTTGCAGGTACGAGTAGGCACACTAAAAGACTCTTATTGCCGTTTTCTTGAAAATATTGCTTGATTTCCTATATAGGGGTCCGTGGCTGAGAAGGGTTGGGGATCGCAGTTCCAGGCTGTACTAAGTGTACCAGAAACAATGATACATTATCATTAACGGACATATTATCCAACCCCATGGCACACAGTATAGAAAAACATACCAATATTAAGTTGCAATGGTTGGGAATCGAACCCACGACCTCCGGATACAACTAGACCACTGAGGAGGTAATATTATTATTGAAGAAAAATCAATATTTACATACATGTAACCTACATACTATTATGTATACATATATTGGTGTAGCATATTAAACACGGAGTTGGTCACTTCGTGAATATTTGGATGAAACTTTATGTAAGAATAGCAAGTTGTATAAATATATATGTTTATGTATTAGTAATATGTGTGCCCTAATTTATATAAGTTTATTAAAATTTGAATTACAAAGCACCCGACTTCAAACACAATCATAAAGGTTAGCTGATAGATAATGCCTAAGGCATTAAGTTCGCCTTTGTATATAACTTATGTTTACCTACTGTGCAATTAAGTGTTTAAATAAATAAATACTTTGTACAACTATAGAAGGGTTCGAAGGGCATACGTTTTGTAGCACTCGCGACTCTGCCAGTTTGCATGTATAATAACTCTATAACTTCTCTATTAGACAAATACAAAATCATAAATGTAATTCCACCAAAACATTTTTTGTAGAAATGCAGCCAAGTGTGCACAAAAGTTATGCACAAAAAGAAATTATACTAAAAATAGTGATTTTTAGGTGTTGAAAGAGAAAACCAATCTTTTGAACCACATAAGTATATGTAACAACATCTCAGGAGTTGTATAGTTAGCTCTGTGTAACGCAATAGTAATGGTGGGCATACAGCGAGCGCATGTGTCGCCGACACAAGCGCCGCGGATTGTGTGGGCAACTGGGTAACCACACTCATTCAATTATAACCACCATTGTGTCGGTCGCGGCTACATATACCGCGTAACAGTTACATACCTGCGTGACGCAAGCATGCTTGTTCTACAAACAAACGCTATCATTTTATTGACATAAGTTATAACATCTTTAAATTAGTTGTTATTTTATCCAAAAAGTTAATCGCCCTTCCTCAGTGTAGTATATCTACTCTCTCAATGCCTATATATGTGCTATTGAACAATATTATGTACTTACTTAATTTAAAAAAAAACTAAATTGCACATATACTTTATATTTTTTTTATTATAAAAAACCGAACCTTGTCTTCCCGACTGATATCATTGACAAACAGTAAAAAATATAGAAACAGTACAATTACAGTCGTATTACAAAATATACCTAATTTATATTTTCTGAGAAGTTAAAAAGTGGTTGGGTCGGTGACCACTACTGACCCATGATTGCCAAGTCCATGACGGGCGCGGCGCGACTAGCTTTACTTACTACGAATCTGTGTTTGGCCAAAGTTTATAATTTAGGTAGACGCTGAAAATACAAGTTTGGGAACATAAACTAGACCTCTTGTAAGTCGGAATACCAAGAGATGGGACATTGATAGATTATATCTGCGGGTAAACGCAGATATCTAACGACATGACATTTCTAATGAACAAAGGTCCTCTGTACAGAAAAGAGATAAAATTAAATATCAGAAATTACAAACAAAATTTAATGAAGCGTACCAATCTGTCGCCGTGATGATGCGATAATGGTGTCGGGGAGGCACGCCCGGCGCCCGCGGCGGGAACTTATAACGACGCACAAAGTTCGCCAAAGCTCCAATTATCCCCATCATTGGAGTTCTCCGTGACTCCTGTCGCTCTGTGTTGACGCACTAATCAGTTGCCGATCATATCTCAATTTGTGTCGCTTTTATTTTATTATTAAATTGAACGAATATAATTTGTGAGTCTAAATTATCATTTACATTTTTGTATTGTTTTTTTACAAAACCGATGCAATGCAATGAAAACTCAGAGCTTTATATACTCCTACTTACCCACTCCATCTCCCACCAGATATAAAGATGTGGAAGGAACACTGGAAGCAACCGCCGTGTAATGGAGAATCGGAATGCTTCGCCACGTCTCCGATACCGACCACCAGCGTGGCTGAAGTATGTTTTGTCTGAGCATCCTGCCTACACATAGTTATGGACAAACTGGTCGAAAAGGTAAAGTGACCAGACCACTGCCACGTTACCTTACTAACAGAATGGTCGCGTAGGCTTTAGAACCAAATAACCAACAACTGCTGGTGGACACCATAGTAGGAAGCACTATGCCCACCAGTTGTATAGTTGTAGCGCTTTAATTTTTTTTTTTTCTAATCCTACTCGCTTCGTAATAGTATCATGCTCGCGATTTATTTGCTAGTTTTCAATGGGCGAATTTTTGATTCTATTACGATGGACAGGTAGACTATAGTATCTTGTCGTGGTGTGGGGGAGATGAAATGCACGCGCTTACCAAGAGGCATCGGCAGCCGAAAATACGCCAGCGTCTAACCCATAGTGGGCGGCTCTGGCGTATATAGGGGAGGAAAATCTAGGTAGCGTCTGTCTCGGATCGTTTGGCTGCCTCGTCAGCGTCAGATCCATATTGGGCGGTTGTTTGTGTGCTGGCGAAGAACGCCCCGCTGTCTGGGGCAACTCTGAGCCGCTGCGGGGTAGCGCGGGTTCTCACGTGACGGGCCTCCCCCGACACTTCTCTCTGACGGGAGTTAGCTGGTGATGGGGCCACAACCTCGGCAACCGTTTATTCGGTGCCGGATGAGAGAACGGGGCGGTGGGGGATATGGAGCGGAGGATGCGGGGGCATTCGTCGCGTCGAGGACCACGTAAGGAAAGGCGCCCAGTAACATCACGGACGCCTTTCCGCATCATGATTATGAGTATTTATTATAGTGGTCATATTTTGTATTGGATGATTGTCCAGCAGAGAAGAACTCTAAGAAGCATTAGGCAATCAATGCTTACAGTCCAGTCCGGTGCTCCTCCCGCATTGATACGTTATCCTCATATCGTGTCCGAGAATGGATTATACATTAAAACTGCGATAACTCGTGCCCACTATATATCACTTACAAAGCCCATAAAATGATCAATACAATGTTGTTTATCAACTTATTGGTTACCGGCTTAGTGGTTGCGCATTTGGCGTTATGTATGGAGGTCATGGTAAAAAAAATATAGTACGTTATTCTGGACTGTCTGTCATGGTCTGGGTGTTTATAAAAATATAACATGTATTATATTGTTGTTTCTGGTACACATAGTACAAGTCTAGAGCTTAGTTTTGTGACTAGAAGAATATGTGTATATTATTTCTACATGTTATTATTATATTTTTATTATTCGTCGTTTGTAGGTAGGTCGGCCAAATGACGCGGTTAAAAAAAATCGGAAATAGATACTTTTGAAGCAAGGCCACCATTATCTAATGTAGATAGGATAACAAGTTTTTGATTTGTGACTCTATACACATTTTGGAATTCCACCAGATGGTATTTGTGAAACAGCGTCCGTGACGTCCGTGATCGGGTGCTGCTGTGGGGGCCTTGGATCTCCGCTGGGCACGCACGTTTGATTGTTATCATATAAGAAGCGGAGATCCCGAAAAATCTTCTGCTGAGGCCGGCGCTGGCATCAAAGAAATGTTGTGTTCTGTAATTCTGTACTTTCAATATTGTAAGATAGTATATCTGCCTTGGGGTGTTCCATGCAGGACCATGCTCCTCTGATGATACGGTACATGTGGAACATCAGAGTTTTTTACTTGCTGGTAACTTTTTCTCCAGGGTGTCTCTGAGGCGATCGACTTGTGATCAGCGTTTGCGCCCTAAAAGATACCTTCCATCTATCTACTTGTAGGTATATTTTGATTACCTATATTAAAGTATGTATATTTGGGGCGGTAGCTATGGTTTGTTGGGTTGGTCGCCTTAGTGGCACTTTTGCAGGGCAGTCAACGATTGACAGGTCAATGGAACCAGCTAACCATCTAGTCTTAAACTGCTTGGTTATGTAGTGTGTGTTCGGTAGTTTTTTTTCTTTTTTTCTCCCGCAAGGACAATAGTTTAATAGTTTACGATTTGTTTATTTTGTATTATATTCTCAACATTTGTCTGTGGGAGGAATGGCGACCTGGCCAAGTGCACACAAGACCTTATATACACTTTTTTTTTTTTTTGACTTTTCATAAATGATCAGTGCTCGAGACTATATTTAGGAATATGGACTGGGACCATTATGGAATAAAAATTAATGGCAGTAACCTGATACACTTAAGATTTGCAGATGATCTCATACTTTTTTTCTGCATGCCCAAAAACGCTTGGAGCCATGCTAAAGCTATAAAAATGTGATAGTGAAAAGGCTGGCATTACTATTAATCTTTCGAAAACCAGAGCAATGACAAATGGAAACAAAGTAAATATATACATAGAAAAACAACAGTTAGAATATGTGGATGAATATATATATAGTTGGGACAGGTGATATCACCGCAACAACACACTACTAAAGATATAAACAGGCGCATAAATAATATGTGGACTCGTTACTGGTCTAATATATAATGAAAAGGCCATCCATCGCTATCTCACAAAAAGCAAACGTTTTTAACATGTGCATTGTGCATTCTATCGGATTTCATTCTATGGATGTCAAACTTGGGGATTGACAAACCAAAACTTAAGATATGCCAACATGGAATGGAGAGGAGCATGTTAAATATAAAATTAAGAGATAAATGGAAAGTATCAAATAAAACCAAAGTCATTGATATAACCAGTTCCATAAGAACACTAAAGTGCAGATGTTATGGTCATATGATGAGGTCAACGAGTAATAAGGAAATAACTGCAACTAGCGCTACCCCAGAGATGGAACGCGACATCGGGGTACACAGGTTAAGAGCTGGGAAGACGATCTCCCAGGTGATTGGTGATGGCCTATGTCAATGACAACCTGACCTGAGGAAAAAATATTAATTAAGTTTGTACCTATGTTAGTTGTAAGGCAAAACCGCCGAGCGCTACACACGTTGTTGTTAGAACCCAGGTGTTTCATGTAAGCTACATAATATATTATTGATGATAAGTATTTCTTGGGACTATATTAATATCCCCTCCGCAGTCCCGATCCCTTAAGTATATATCCTCTTACCATGGTCCATCCTATGTCCATTGCTATCACTAAATGGCATGAAGCTAAAAAAACGCGCCGCGCGGACGGGCACGGTTTTTACCTTCATGCTAAATGGGTTATAGAAAAATCAATAACAAAAACTATCTAGCAGCAGGTAGGTACCTATTTCTGATTTAAAAGCTTTACTTCGGTTAACAAACTATAGTTGGTGTAGTTTTTGTGGTCAAAATCAATATATTATGTTCTTATGATATCACACAAGGTTAACGTAATCTCTTTACTTCTGCACCACCAGCCACCAGACCCCAAGGCAGGTATCTGTAGGTACGTAAGCAAGGTAGATACTTATGCGTGGCAACATGACTTGTGACGCCAGACTAATTTGTAAATAGCGTAATTTGTGAATAAAGCGTTTTAATATAATATCTATTTATATCTATATACGTGGTGGCCGAGTTGGTTAGACCTTGGACTTATAAACACTTAGGTCCCTGGTTCGAATCCCGGTGTGTACCAATGAGTTTTTAATTTAAAAAAGTATGTTCATTTGTTTGACAACACCACTATAGTGCCCCGCAGAGCACGTTAAGCTGTCGGTCCCGGTTTCACTATACCAACTAGTGAAATTGTTTATAGATGGGTTATCGAGTCTATTCAAAAATATCGCGACGAGCTAGCCACTTGTTCGGTGTAGACTCATGATTAAAACCCCTCCGCTGGGTACCCTGGGGCCGACTAGGCGGTCTCGGGCGCCGTAAGGCACCCGTGATGACATGAAAAAAAAACTATTTTGTAGTCATATTCCGGAACCATTCGGACATCATAATGAACTAAGTAACATTGTTTAGATAATTTTGTAGTCATATTCCGGAACCATTCAGACATCATAATGAACTAAGTAACATTGTTTAGATAATTTTGTAGTCATATTCCGGAACCATTCAGACATCATAATGAACTAAGTAACATTGTTTAGATAATTTTGTAGTCATATTCCGGAACCATTCAGACATCATAATGAACTAAGTAACATTGTTTAGATAATTTTGTAGTCATATTCCGGAACCATTCAGACATCATAATGAACTAAGTAACATTGTTTAGATAATTTTGTAGTCATATTCCGGAACCATTCAGACATCATAATGAACTAAGTAACATTGTTTAGATAATTTTGTAGTCATATTCCGGAACCATTCAGACATCATAATGAACTAAGTAACATTGTTTAGATAATTTTGTAGTCATATTCCGGAACCATTCAGACATCATAATGAACTAAGTAACATTGTTTAGATAATTTTGTAGTCATATTCCGGAACCATTCAGACATCATAATGAACTAAGTAACATTGTTTAGATAATTTTGTAGTCATATTCCGGAACCATTCAGACATCATAATGAACTAAGTAACATTGTTTAGATAATTTTGTAGTCATATTCCGGAACCATTCAGACATCATAATGAACTAAGTAACATTGTTTAGATAATTTTGTAGTCATATTCCGGAACCATTCAGACATCATAATGAACTAAGTAACATTGTTTAGATAATTTTGTAGTCATATTCCGGAACCATTCAGACATCATAATGAACTAAGTAACATTGTTTAGATAATTTTGTAGTCATATTCCGGAACCATTCAGACATCATAATGAACTAAGTAACATTGTTTAGATAATTTTGTAGTCATATTCCGGAACCATTCAGACATCATAATGAACTAAGTAACATTGTTTAGATAATTTTGTAGTCATATTCCGGAACCATTCAGATATCATAATGAACTAAGTAACATTGTTTAGATAATTTTGTAGTCATATTCCGGAACCATTCAGACA
>CAWUHH010000693.1:0-16402 GCA_963921915.1 Hyposoter dolosus | reverse complement strand
CCGAACGCCCGAACGTTTGCGGCCAGCCTTAAAGTGCAGTGATAGAAGCGGCCATTTTGTTTCTTATAAAGGAATCATTATAACGTTAAAAAATAATCTGCAAAAACGAAAACCAAAAAAGTCTTCAACTCTATTGCTTTGTATTAGTCGTGATTTTGGATTGAGTTTTAAGCGTTAGGGTCTTAATAAAGGATTTTGTTATTATGACAACGTTACCTTTAATAGAAACAAAATATAACCGCTTTTTGTAAACTTCATAGACCTATCGAAAGCTTTAAGCTAAAAAATGTCTCTGCAGAGTTTAATTATTATGTAAACTAAAAAGTGATACTTATGTAACTTAAAAAAATACGTAATTCATACTAAATACAATAAATGTTGTTTTAAATGGTAGACAGAAAATCTCTACATAGGTGTTTCCTCTTTTATAAACGTAAAAGCTTCAAGTAAATTTTAGTGAACTTTTGTGAAAAATATGTGTTGCATTATGTAGCCAAAAATCACCGTGCCTTTAAGTTCTATCTCTGCTTACACTTCAAAATATCTACTGTCTATATTCAAATCAAAACTCATTACCATCCATATACACAGTGTAACAGAAACCCTAAATACAACGCTTTATAGGGTGTACTACTCAAGAATATGGTCAACTTTAACCATGGAACCAACGTTACAAGCTTATGTCCACTTGTATTTTTAAAAAAAAGTTATGCTTTTTCATACATACATACATATCTTCACGGGTGCCTTACGGCGCCCGAGACCGCCTAGACTGCCCCAGGGTACCCAGCGGAGGGGTTTTAATCCCACCTCGTCGTAGCCGATGGTTTGAGTCTACACCGAACAAGTGGCTAGCTCGTCGCGATGTTTTGAATAGACTCAATAACCCATCTATAAACAGTTTCACAAGTTGGTATAGTGAAACCGGGACGAACAGCTTAACGTGCTCTCCATCATATCATCATCGTACATAAATTTTTAAATTAAAAACTCATTGGTACACACCGGGAATCGAACCAGGGACCTAAGTGTTTTTAAGTCCAAGGTCTAACCAACTCGGCCATCACGTATATGCATACTTTTTCTTCCTTCTGTTAAATATGTCGTACGATCTGTTATTTAATATACTTTTTTATTCCTCGAAGGGTCAGAATCCATTAGCCAAAGGGTACGCACTTGACTAAAATGTATGGAATATTGTCCATAATACTGTTGACAGCCGCCACGATTTAAGTGGTTACGCCGTTGGCATTGTATCCGAAAGTCGTGAGTTCGATTCCCACTCAACGTCTGTACACTTATTCATAGTCCAGATGTTTAAAAATTATTATATGTATCAGTATCATTGTTTTTGGTACACATAGCATAAGCCTAAAGCTAAGTATACCAGGATAATATGTATAAAATATATATAAATAAATATTATCATTTTCGCCATCAATTAGCCGGCATAATGGAAGCATTCGATATTGTTAAACAACAACGTATTGATCGACCCCTTTTTTAGACTTTGGAGATCTGCTTACCACCAGACACAGAGTCACATGCCGTGCTCCTATAAAAAAAAACTTGTGAAACAAAATACTATTAGGGTTGCTGTTAAACCTAGTAAAGCAAATCCGATTTTTACAAAAAAAATACACCCTTCATATTCCGCGGCCATATTTACATTGCTATCTTGTACATATAAACATTTATTAATAAGCTTCCGACCTTTAATTCTTGGAAAATAACTAAATTACCTGTAATTTCAGTAACAAAAACTAGTAAATTAATTAATCAACAATTCTGTGTTTGTTCAATATTTCCCCCTAAATAATTTTCTTCCAATGTTACCCAAATCGATTATAGTTAGAACACAAATTATTAATTCAACCGATCTAGTAACATTTTCTGATCGCGCCGCAACAAATTGACATTTACTTAGTATCTAGAAATAGTTTTGCGGAAGATCTCGAAGACCGATACGACTACCTTCCCAAATAGATTCGGTAAATGACGTCATCTAAGCCCTACTTAAAGCCGAGAAGTTAGGCAACTGGATAAATAATAGAACGGTTTTAGTCCATAGTTGCTTTCAGTCTGTGATCGGACAAACTTGGGGCAGGTCAGGCTAAAAATTATCTTGCCACTCTGTTATACAAGAGAGCGGAATTGGATTGACGTGTTAGTAAAGATATTAGTACTTCTAAATGGATATTTTGATTTGGTGGTAGGGTTTAGGTATATATAACATAGTATTTACGTATCTTTGAGATCAGACAACCTTGGGGCAGGTCAAGCTAAAAATTATTTTGTCACTCTGTTTTACGATAATAGATTAACGTGTAAGTAAAGAGCGATTTCTTAGTACTTCTAAACGGATATTTTGATTTAGTCGGCGGTTTTCGGTATATATAACATAATATTTAGTCGTGTTTGAATTTGGGGCAGGTCAAGCTAAAAATTATTTTGTCACTGTTTTACGATAATAGATTAACGTTTAAGTAAAGAGCGATTTCTTAGTACTTCTAAACGGATATTTTGATTTAGTCGGCGGTTTTCGGAATATATAACATAATATTTAATGGTATTTGAATTTGGGGCAGGTCCAGCTAAAAATTATCTTGTCACTCTGTTTTACGATAATAGATTAACATGTGAGTAAAGAGCGATTTCTTAGTACTTCTAAACGGATATTTTGATTTAGTCGGCGGTTTTCGGAATATATAACATAATATTTAGTCGTGTTTGAATTTGGGGCAGGTCCAGCTAAAAATTATCTTGTCACTCTGTTTTACGATAATAGATTAACGTTTAAGTAAAGAGCGATTTCTTAGTACTTCTAAACGGATATTTTGATTTAGTCGGCGGTTTTCGGAATATATAAAATAATATTTAATGGTATTTGAATTTGGGGCAGGTCCAGCTAAAAATTATCTTGTCACTCTGTTTTACGATAATAGATTAACATGTGAGTAAAGAGCGATTTCTTAGTACTTCTAAACGGATATTTTGATTTAGTCGGCGGTTTTCGGAATATATAACATAATATTTAGTCGTGTTTGAATTTGGGGCAGGTCCAGCTAAAAATTATCTTGTCACTCTGTTTTACGATAATAGATTAACGTTTAAGTAAAGAGCGATTTCTTAGTACTTCTAAACGGATATTTTATTTAGTCGGCGGTTTTCGGAATATATAAAATAATATTTAATAGTATTTGAATTTGGGGCAGGTCCAGCTAAAAATTATCTTGTCACTCTGTTTTACGATAATAGATTAACATGTGAGTAAAGAGCGATTTCTTAGTGCTTCTAAACGGATATTTTGATTTAGTCGGCGGTTTTCGGAATATATAACATAATATTTAATCGTGTTTGAATTTGGGGCAGGTCCAGCTAAAAATTATCTTGTCACTCTGTTTTACGATAATAGATTAACGTGTAAGTAAAGAGCGATTTCTTAGTACTTCTAAACGAATATTTTGATTTAGTCGGCGGTTTTCGGAATATATAACACAATATTTAGTCGTGTTTGAATTTGGGGCAGGTCCATCTAAAAATTATCTTGTCACTCTGTTTTACGATAATAGATTAACATGTGAGTAAAGAGCGATTTCTTAGTGCTTCTAAACGGATATTTTGATTTAGTCGGCGGTTTTCGGAATATATAACATAATATTTAATCGTGTTTGAATTTGGGGCAGGTCCAGCTAAAAATTATCTTGTCACTCTGTTTTACGATAATAGATTAACGTGTAAGTAAAGAGCGATTTCTTAGTACTTCTAAACGAATATTTTGATTTAGTCGGCGGTTTTCGGAATATATAACACAATATTTAGTCGTGTTTGAATTTGGGGCAGGTCCATCTAAAAATTATCTTGTCACTCTGTTTTACGATAATAGATTAATATGTGAGTAAAGAGCGATTTCTTAGTACTTCTAAACGGATATTTTGATTTAGTCGGCGGTTTTCGGAATATATAACATAATATCTAATCGTGTTTGAATTTGGGGCAGGTCCAGCTAAAAATTATCTTGTCACTCTGTTTTACGATAATAGATTAACGTGTAAGTAAAGAGCGATTTCTTAGTTCTTTTAAACGGATATTTTGATTTAGTCGGCGGTTTTCGGAATATATAACATAATATTTAGTCGAGTTTGAATTTGGGGCAGGTCAGGCTAAAAATTATCTTGCCACTCTGTTATACAAGAGAGCGGAATTGGATTGACGTGTTAGTAAAGATATTAGTACTTCTAAATGGATATTTTGATTTGGTGGTAGGGTTTAGGTATATATAACATAGTATTTACGTATCTTTGAGATCAGACAACCTTGGGGCAGGTCAAGCTAAAAATTATTTTGTCACTCTGTTTTACGATAATAGATTAACGTGTAAGTAAAGAGCGATTTCTTAGTACTTCTAAACGGATATTTTGATTTAGTCGGCGGTTCGGAATGTTAACATAATATTTAATCGTGTTTAAATTTGGGGCAGGTCAAGCTAAAAATTATCTTATCACTCTGTTTTACGATAATAGATTAACGTGTGAGTAAAGAGCGATTTCTTAGTACTTCTAAACGGATATTTTGATTTAGTCGGCGGTTTTCGGAATATATAACATAATATTTAATCGTGTTTGAATTTAGGGCAGGTCAAGCTATAAATTATCTTGTCACTCTGTTTTACGATAATAGATTAACGTGTGAGTAAAGAGCGATTTCTTAGTACTTCTAAACGGATATTTTGATTTAGTAGTTGGTTCGGAATATATAACATAATATTTAATCGTGTTTGAATTTGGGGCAGGTCAAGCTAAAAATTATCTTGTCACTCTGTTTAACGATAATAGATTAACGTGTGAGTAAAGAGCGATTTCTTAGTACTTCTAAACGGATATTTTGATTTAGTAGTTGGTTTTCGAAATATATGACATAATATTTAAGCATGTTTGAGATCAGGTTATCTTGGGGCAGGTCAGGCTAAAAATTATCGTGTCACTCTGATTTAGTAGTCGGTTTTCGGAACTAATAGTATATATTTTGGTGTGTTTAAGATCAGGTGAACTTGGGGCAGGTCAGGCTAAAAATTATCGTGTCACTCTGATTTAGTAGTCGGTTTTCGGAACTAATAGTATATATTTTGGTGTGTTTAAGATCAGGTGAACTTGGGGCAGGTCAGGCTAAAAATTATCGTGTCACTCTGATTTAGTAGTCGGTTTTCGGAACTAATAGTATATATTTTGGTGTGTTTAAGATCAGGTGAACTTGGGGCAGGTCAGGCTAAAAATTATCGTGTCACTCTGATTTAGTAGTCGGTTTTCGGAACTAATAGTATATATTTTGGTGTGTTTAAGATCAGGTGAACTTGGGGCAGGTCAGGCTAAAAATTATCGTGTCACTCTGATTTAGTAGTTGGTTTTCGGAAGTAATAGTATATATTTTGGTGTGTTTAAGATCAGGTGAACTTGGGGCAGGTCAGGCTAAAAATTATCGTGTCACTCTGATTTAGTAGTCGGTTTTCGGAACTAATAGTATATATTTTGGTGTGTTTAAGATCAGGTGAACTTGGGGCAGGTCAGGCTAAAAATTATCGTGTCACTCTGATTTAGTAGTCGGTTTTCGGAAGTAATAGTATATATTTTGGTGTGTTTAAGATCAGGTGAACTAGGGGCAGGTCAGGCTAAACATTATTTTGTATTATTGACGACAAGATAGCTGAATTAAATTGACGTGTGAATAAATAGCGATTTGTTAGAACTTAATCCACGATAACGGGTTGTTGTTTTTCGCCATATAAAATCAAGTTAAGGATGTTAGTTTTATCTGTGATTTTTATATGGCAATAACGAACCGTTATCGTTACCTTGTTATAGGAATCCTTGTTAACACAATGTTGTTTAATAAGAGTTTTTGTTGCCCCACTATACAGGCTTGAAGATTCAGTTACGAAATGAATGCATATAAAGACAAATTTTATGCGTTCATTTCGTAACATTTGTGCATATTTCTATTTTGTTAGTCATAGAGACAAAGGTATAGGACTTAAAACATGTTCAAACAGGGCGAAGAAATCGTGTATTAACCTAACACATTGTGTTCGGTTGGGCTGCTTTTTGACTCCATATGTCTGTCTGCCCACATGAAATATCTCGAGAACTACAGGTCCGATTTTCTTTAAAAAAAAGTTATAGATTTTATTAACCCTCTTATATCCACAGGAACACTTGCATTAAATTAAATTAACGTCGGTTAGGTACGGCATTGCAATTGGCCCTTACGTTTAAAAACATTTTTTTTACTCTTCATAAATGCTGGTTTATGTGAAATAAATATTTTGACTTTTTTTTTATTTATATTTTTATTGGGGCACGGCATATGACTTTGGTGGTGAGCAGACAAAGTCCATGAATGGGGTCGATCAATATTTTTCTTAAACAAGATTGATCGCTCTCACTATGCCGGCTAGGTGATGCGATTGCGAAATTGGCGAAAACCCACAGACTAAAACCGAAACATGACTAGCAACATGACTTTGATTTCATTATTGTAATCAGAATTAATGGCAAATAAACATTAATACGGTACCACTATTGTGTCTTGAAAAGTACGTTAACTTTTCAATACGGTATCACTATTGTGTCTTGAAAAGTTAACGTACTTTTCAAGACACAATAGTGATACCGTATTAATGTTTATTTATTATCATTATTACCTAAACAAATATTATTATTTAGTAGGTTAATACCGAAGTTCGAACCTGTGATTAAACTCAATAGTCTAACTAAAATGACTAACCACCACGTATCACTTATATATAAATAATGAAAATGAATGATTAGTAAATAAAATCCCAATTGAAACCAAAATCCGCACAAATGTTTTCACGATAACGCAACAAGTGCAACTCGCCGCCGCCCACAAAGCCCGTGGGCTATTTTAAATGGATATAGGAAACCGCAGATTTTCAGGATACAGGCTGAAGGATTGGGTATCTTAAAATTAAGACAAAACTACCGCAAAAATACGAGGTTGTGTTTTTTTTTGTGACAAAATTATAATATTATATAGAAAACTATAGACACTGTAGCTTGTCGAAAACGTCTCTATAGCTTCTCTGGACACCAAGTGACCGGTTTCATAACCACAAAACTCATATACATTAAAAATAACTAAAGCTTACAACCTTGGAGCAGAGAAGATACCTTGAAGACCTGAAAAAACACTTTGATGTGTTTGGACTATGATGTATACATTACAAAATCTCTTCACTTATGTCGCACGGCGGCGACAAACAAAATTTTATACATGCCGAGCTAATAAAAAAAAAATGACTAGGTCACATGACTAATGTAACTAAGAACTACTAAAAATTGTGCTGCTCATTCTAAAGCTTCATTTTTATTTTAAATTTCAACATTATCTACCTTTTTATGATTTATAATGTTAATTTTTTTTTCTGAAACAGATCGAAATACTCGAGTAATGGTTGTCAATAATTCTCGAATCTCGTGAAACATAATATGTCGAGAAATCAAAATTCGATAAGCATAGTACAAGCCTAGAGCTTAGTTTGTGAAAGGCAATAGGTGTCATATCCTTCATAATACACTCGTATTATATTAATACTTGCTTTTAACTTCACTCTTTTTATTCCTTCTCATCATTCTACCTTTGTCTCAAAATATGTTTCAGTTGCCGCTGTAAGTCTTTGTAATGATTTACCGGTAGACATTCTCTCTCTCTCATCCTGTGTTTCTGCTTTAAATTATTGTAATAATAATAATAATATGTAGGACAATTTACACATATTGCTCTGGTCACAAACTAAACTCTAGGCTTGTACTATGTGTACCAGAAACAATGATATAATACATATTATATTTTATAAACACCCAGACCATGACTAACTGTACAGAAAAACGTACTAATATATATTTGCCATGGGTGGGAATCGAACCCACGACCTCCCGATTTAACGCCAAAGGCGCAACCACTAGTCTACGGAGGCTGTCATTGGCATTGTGCTGTGGGTAGTGCTATATTGTGCTGTTGCTGTTATATTCGCTATTTTATTTTATGTGAGTATATTATTAACAAAAGTATTGGTGTGTATGTATATGTAGTGAGTATTAGTATCTAAATATATATAACTTAAAGGTGACTAACTGACATAGTGATCTATCAACGCACAGCCCAAACCACTGGACGGATCGGGCTGAAATTTAGCATGCAGGTAGATGTGATGTGATGTGAGCGGATGCCTACGTCATAGTAGGCATACGCTTAGAAAGGATTTTGATAAATTCTACCCCCAAGGGGATAAAATAGGGGATGAAAATTTGTATGATAAAAAAATAACTATTCCACGCGGATGAAGTCGCGAACACAGCTAGTGTATGTATACAATTTGTAAATTCTATTTCTTAAATATATTTTACTGCACCTATTTCACCTACTACATAATATTGTCCTAAAGGTTTAACAAAAGGCAATAAGTCCGCCTTTGTACTAATTTGTGCGATAAAGTTTTTTAAATAAATAAATAATAATAATACTTTACTGTAAGATTGAATGGTAAGTTTTAGGCATTATTTAGCTTTGGGTTAGGACTATTTTCCTCTTAAGAGAAAATTACGAAATTATCTCTGAATACGAGGAAAGCGTAACCGCAACGCATCGTCCGATAGACCGCATCGGGTCCGCCTAATCGCGTTTGCTTGTTTGGCTTCAAATCTCGTCTCTACAGCATTACGTTCGAGACATTTCCTAGGAACTGTTTTAGACACACTAATTGTCTGGGCAAATGTACACATTGGATTTGGATGGTTTGTTGAATTGATTTATTTTGGTTAGTTCTCTTGTTATATTTATACAAACTTGCAGGGTTCCGATTTGTTTGGACATTTAATTTCTTATATATAAAATTCTCGTGTCACAGTGTTTGTGGTTACAAACAACTCCTCCGACATGACTTGACCGAATTTTATGATTTTTTTGTGTATATTCGGTAGGTATGAGAATAGACCATAAACTATTTTTTATGCCCTTAAGTAAAGGTTAGCCCAACCAAAAAAAAAAATTGTTTTGGTCAACATTATATTTTTTTATGACATTATTGACATTAAAAAATACATATAAACTTTAATTTTCACCCTTCTACCACCAACCCCCATTTTTCAATAGCGATATTAGGACTGTAATAACCTTCATCTTTCAGTGGTCGATAACTGATCAATTATTCATCGTTGTTGGAAAATATTTTCTAAAATTATTTTTTTATTTGACAGATATATTTATTCATAGGTATATTTCTATTATTTACTGAAGAATTTTACTAACCTTGATTTTTTTTCTACATAAATTGATATTTACTATCTTCTCTATAAATAAAAATCGATGTTTATGCTCTATGTGTTTCGGAAACCAATAATCAAATTTTCATGAAACCCAAAAACTTATTCGTAAAGTTAAAAGTTTGGGTTAAAAAATCTCCATATGAAAAAGTCCAAATGAGTGCAGAGTGAGACAGAACATTTTATTCATTACACCCATGCAAAGCCGGGATGGGTAGCTAGTGTATATATATATATATAACTAGCTTTTGTTAACTCGGGTTAGCCCGTCATATTATTTGTTATAAAAATCAGTACCAGGTTAAATTATATCAGCCTTTCTATATTGAAATTTCGAAATATAGTAAAACACGTGTCTGTTAGTTTTATAGGCAGATACTACTGTATTCGCCTATTAAAATCTTATACTGCCTTAGTTGTATAAGAGAAGTATACATAGAATGTTTCATGGTTCCTATTATATTACGAAAAAAATTACCATTTAATTTTTGCCCACGTATATACTCGTCCACTACGTATATACTCGGCCACCATGTATATACTCGGCCACCATGTTTATACTCGGCCACCACGTATATACTCGTCCACTACGTATATACTCGGCCACCACGTATATACTCGGCCACCATGTGTATACTCGGCCACCACGTATATACTCGTCCACTACGTATATACTCGGCCACCGTGTGTATACTCGGCCACCACGTGTATACTCGGCCACTACGTATATACTTGGCCACTACGTAAATACTTGGCCATCATGTATATACTCGGCCACCACGCACCATTTTATTAACGGCAGGTATTCCAGGCGAATTAGTATTATAAGTAGAACAAAGTTAAGCAGATGACAACAAGGCCGGACCTGGGATGGGTGACCGCTTTATACAACGAGGCTATACCATCATAAACACCGCAACAAGCTCGCCACTTGTTAGGTGTTGCCTCCGAATACCATCGGCGAAATGAGGATGGGTTAATCCCTCCGCTGCTGTTTACCCTGAGGCCGTTTAAACAATTATTGGGAGCAAAAAAGGCACCCGTGATGGTATTTATTTATTATTTATTTTATTGTATACGTGGTGGCCTAGTTGGTTAGACCTTGGACTTAAGAACACTTAGGTCCCTGGTTCGAATCTCGGTGTGTACCAATGAGATAAAAAAAATTGTGTACATTTGTTTGACAACACCACTATAGTGCCTCGGAGAGCACGTTAAGCTGTCGGTCCCGGTTTCACTATACCAACTTGTGAAACTGTTTATAGATGAGTTATTGAGTCTATTCAAAACATCGCAACGAGCTAGCCACTTGTTCGGTGTAGACTCATACCATCGGCTACGACGAGGTGGGATTTTAAAACCCCTCCGCTGGGTACCCTGGGGCCGTCTAGGCGGACTCGGGCGCCGTAAGGCACCCGTGATGATACACATTCACACATTTATTTTATTTTATTTTTGTCCCATTTCCCCCTATTTTAATTTTAACATTAGTGAAACTTGTATTTAACAGTTTTATAAGAATAGTCTACATACAATTTCATTGTTTTAGCTTTCCTGGGAGCTACTGTCAAAATCTCATGTTCTTATCTCCTGTAGTTTCGACTGGGTGCCCGGTTTCTGAGGTACTTTTAACGGCAGTTTATCGATTCGATAGCGCTATTGGTTCGATAACTCTTAGAAGTGCGTTTCTGAACATCGCAGTGTCAGTCAGATAAACTCCGTTTAAACTGAGGTTAACTTATCTGACATTTGGGTGCCGTTTATCGGTTCCATAACTTTATTTGACGTTTTGAATGTGACTAAATACTTGAAATTTTTAGATTATTGCGTGGTTATTTTATAGCAAAGTGAATTTTAATAGTACATTTAAAAATTATTTTATAATAGGTACCTACTTAATAAGGAAGAACAATGAATAGTGGCATATTAAATACAAGCAGTTCATCCGAGTCTGATACGGAAGTAATGGAGTTCATTTCAAATGTATCTATACCTAGAAACTTAAGACAAAGGAGAAATCCTTTCGAAATGTTTACTGATGAGGAGTTTACTTTAAGATATCGCTTTAATAAGAACACTGTAATACATATCAGTGATATCATCAGCCCTGCTATAGCACCTTTTACGCATCGCAAATACACATTGTCTGTGTTGGAACAAATCTTCATCACATTACGATTTTACGCTACAGGTACATTCCAAGTTCTTATTGGTGATGACATAAACGTTCATAAAAGTACCGTGTCAAGAGTGCTATATAAAGTAAGTAAGGAAATAGGAAAGTTAGCTAGGAGCTATATCCGTATGCCAAATGTGGAAGAGTTGAGAGAGGTAAAGGCGCAATTTTATAACATAGCTGGATTTCCAAATGTTATTGGTTGTGTAGATGGATCACACATTCCATATTATAAGATTGTATTATGGATTGTGATGAATAAAATTAAAATCAAGATATTATTATTCACCTAAGCCACACTCGCAAAGGGAAGAATTCAATATTCTGTCCAGTTTTGTAATAAATCAAGATATTAAAGTACAACAATAACAGTACGCTCGAGAGTTTTGTTTGTTTGACGTTTATTTTTTTAAGGAGTGACATTTTGTTCACGGCGTTCAATACAGCCACTGCTAAATAACGAATAATCATAATTTCTTAACTGAAATAGTTTCTGATGACTCATTTAAATTCGAAAAAGCTATTATTACAAATAAAACATGTATTGAAAACGAAATAAAATATATAGAGTCAAATTTAAATTGACATTTAAAAAAGACCCATCTAGTGGTAAATTTAGGAACTACTTATCGGTTACATAGTTATTGAACGGCTCGTTGCGTATTCAGAAACGCAGCGACAGTTAACCGACGTTTATCCCATTCATAACTTTATTGAACCAACAACTATTAAGAACTTAACTGACGCATTCAGAAACCGGGCATTTTCGTCAGTCAATCATTTAGGACAAGCTCTTATATTTATATAATAATATAATAATAATATGTAGGACAATTTACACATATAGCTCTGGTCACAAAATAAGCTCTAGGCTTGTACTAGGTGTACTAGAAACATTGATATAATACATATTATAAATAAAATATTTTTATAAACACCCACACAAACTGGAAGGCAATTCTCGCGCTTTCAACTTTCATCTCGATTCAATATTTTTGAACGAAAAATGACATTTTATGTAATTTTTTCGTTCAATATTTAAATATTTATTTCGTTTAATGTTCGATATTATTGAACGAAAAATGATATAAACGACATAATATGTAATTTTTCGTTCAAAAATATCGAATCGAGATGAATGTCGAAAGCGCAAGAATTGCCCCCCTGTACAGAAAAACTTACTAATATTTATTTTTGCCCCCGGATTCAACGCCAAAGGCGTAACCACTAGTCTACGGAGTCTGTCAATTATTATATATAGATTCTTCTGTCAGTGTGTCTGTCACTGAACTCTCCATAAACGGTTGGACCGATTTTGATTTTTTATTTTGTGAGTGTTTATGTGGATTCGAGAATGGTTTAGATTCACAATTGGACCCGAATTGGTAGGTGGCGCTGAATTCGGGTTCTTGGTTTTATTAGCTTTGCTTTGGGCAACAGCAAATCAATGGCCAAACGAAAAATTGAAATATCAAATGTCACTTAATATTTTATCTTAAATAATGTCTGCTGAACCTACTAATAGGAACCTGCTAATAGCATGCAAGTTCGGACAGGTCCAGATATATCTATGAAGCTTTTTCTGTTTCTTTTAAATGGAAAGTTAGATTGTCAAAATAACGAAATCGTTTATGTACAATGGCCACCCAACAACGGAACGGAATGCTAAAAACTTTCAAGTCAAATGTACCTATAATACAAGTGATTTTTTTAGTGTCGTTGTTGCTGATTGGATTTATAGGATTACATTTTTTTGTTTGACAACACCACTTTAGTGCCTCGGAGAGCACGTTAAGCTGTCGGTCCCGGTTTCACTATACCAACTTGTGAAACTATTTATAGATGGGTTATTGACTCTATTCAAAACACCGCGACGAGCTAGCCACTTGTTCGATGTAGATACCATCGGCTACGACGAGGTTAGGGTTAAAACCCCTCCGCTGGGTACCCTGGGGCCGTCTAGGCGGTCTCGGGCGCCGTAAAGCACCCGTGATGATATATATATATATACATTATTTTAACAACCTGGTCACAAAATAAATCCTAGTCTTATAATCTGTGAACGATAAACAATGATACTAATGCACATATCAGTTTACACCTAATCGACAAGCCTCCGTAGACTAGTGGTTGGCCCTTGGCGTTGTATCCGGAGGTCGTGGGTTCGAATCCCACCCATGGCAAAAAATATTAGTACGTTTTTTCTGTACAGTTTGTCATGGTCTGGGTGTTTATAAAATATAATATGTATTATATCGTTGCTTCTGGTACACATAGTACAAGCCTAGAGCTTGGTTTGTGACCAGAGCTATATGTGTAATTTGTCCCACATATTATTATTATTATTATTATTAATCCATCACCTAATCAATAAATCACCTAAACCATGGAAAACTGTACGGTAAACATATATGTTCAATGACCACACCTATTCAATTCTTAGTCCTTGTATTGTATACTTAATGTATAGCCTACTTTTCAAAGTTGGCTATACATTAAGTATACATTAAGTTGGTCTCTTTAAAACTTAATATCAGAATCTGATTTAAATTTGAAGTTGTAACAGGCAAAACGAAATGTTGTCCGAAAAAAAAAAAAAAAAAAAAAAAAACTTTTTTAGAAAGCAGAACACGATAGTGATTAAGGTATATCTATAATATTACAAAACTGAAGAGTTTGTTTATTTGGTTGAACGCGCTATTCTCAGGAGCTACTGGTTCTAAAATTATTTTAGTTATGGATAGCCCATTTATGGAGGAAAGCTATAGGCTACATAACATCACGTTACGACTAATAGGAGCGGAGTAACAATGAAAAATGTTGCAAAAACGGAGAAAAAATATTCCTTTTGAGAGCGTACGTAAACGATTAAAGTGACGCAGACGAAGTTAGTAGGCACAGATCAGCTAGTAGTATACTATATTTTTGTTTGTTTTTAACAGTGTATCAACAGTAGCTTATTTTAGTAAAGCCAGATATTACAATCATGAGATAAAGTTATTTAACAGTTAACTTATTAAGGATATAAAAATTTGACAGTTCTTCATAAGTCATTGATTAACTTTAGCCGATGAGTAAAAAATCGCCCCTATATAAATAATATATAATCAACGGCATATCAAAGTTAAATTTGACATATGTACATGTACATAGAAAACATATCAATATTTATTTGCCATTTAATTCAGTTAATATCTAGTTCTTCATTCAGCAGGGTGATTACGGGTCTTAAGTTCGCTCGCACGCCAATCGTTATGACGTCATTCTGACGTAGATCAAGCTTGGCTTCTTAACAATGGCTCCAAAAAATCTTAGAAAATTACGTCATAACGATTGGCGTGCGAGCGAACTTAAGAAGCCAGGAAAAGGATTCGCGCTCTCGAACGTCTAAAATCTTTTAAATGTTGTTTTCAGGGATATCAACGTTTTATTTTTTATGAAAAAAAAACACAGAGGTGTAAATATTACTTACTCGATTCTAATTAGATAGTCTTTTTATCAAAAATCTACTAACTTCAAAAGACACGCAAAGTTTGATTTATGATTCTTAAAATATTACTTTAGTTGTTATTTCATAACTTAACAGATTTTTTATAAAGAAATTATGTAATTAGGATCGAGTAAATAAATTCTACACCTCCATGTTTTTCTTTTTTCAAAAAACAAACTTTTTTTTGATGAAAACAACATTAGATTTTTTTTGACGTTGAGTTCACGAATCCTTTTCCTGGGCACTTAAGACTAGACCTGCAGGTCATAGGATGTTTCAATAAAAAAAAAATGTGATGATTTGATCACGACCTACTTTCGTAGGAGTAGAACTGCAGAGAGTAGAACTTCTTAAAACTTAAAAGCACAATATGTTACATGTGTTGATTTTTTTTTTTGTCACTTTGTATTTTACATTTAAAGTTAGCAACAACTATAAAAAATACCTTACAAAAAACAACAAAAAAAAATTATAAACTGTTTATCAGAATACTATTCTGAATCTACACCGACCAAGTAGCAAGCTTGTCGTGGTATTTGTATAAACTTATAAATAGTAAAATTTAGATGTCCGTCTAATGCGACTGGCGACAGCTTAACGTGGTCGCCGAAGAATTTCTAACCAATTTACGAATTAAAAAAAAACCTAAAATAAAAATTGTTCTATAAACTTTGCCTCATAGAACACTTTATTTTAAATCGAGAGTATTTTAAAACTTTTTCTAAGAGACTCTAAAAACACCAACAATTTGTATATACAGGGTGAATTTGAAAGGATGTACTTTGGGCTAATATGAGGTTCTGCTGATCAAATCGAACTACTTCTCCCATAGAACCATGTGTCGCAAATGAAAAAAAAATTTGGCTTCCCCATACAAATTGGTAATTTTAACATTACTAGTTTGTATGGAGAAGGCAATATTTTTTTTTTCATTTGCAGCATATGGTTCCATGGGAAAAGTTGTTTGTATTGATCAGTAGAACCTCATATTAGCCCAAAGTACATCCTTTCAAAGTCACCATGTATAAGCTCTAATATACTGTATTTACAGAATAAATAGCTACTTAACAAAAGTATTTCAATTGGTCCAGTAGTACAATTGATAGATTACTCTTAACATTGTAAGAACTTATATATTTTTACCTACTTTGAAATCTATTACATTGAAACCACTCTGTTTTTTTTATATTTTTATTGAAGCACGGTATGTGATTTTCTATCTACCTGGTAGTGAGCAGACCTACAAAGTCCATGAATGGGATCGATCAATAATTGTTGTTAAAGAACATTAATCGCTTCCACTATGTCGGTTACATAAAGAGACAGAGACGAATTGCATTACGAGTCTACTTTTTATAAAAAGTGGTAACCATCCATTTCGTAACCGCGTCCTGATAA
>CAWUHH010000692.1:0-14952 GCA_963921915.1 Hyposoter dolosus | reverse complement strand
AACGCGAAAGTAATGTTAAAAAACTCACACCTAGGGCTCCAGAAAGACTACCTACTGAAAGAGTATATTTTTGCATAGACTCTGAAATTTAACCAAAACGTCAGGACGCTGTTTTTGAATCCCCTAGTCCCTAAGACCAATATCTTTTGTGACGTTGACCTTATAGAAAAAAAAAACGTAAAAATATGCCATTTTGTACATAATTTTTAATATATAACTAGCCTGACACGCGCAACTTCGTCTGCGTAACTTTAACAGTTTACGCCAGCGCACGCAACGGAAGCTCTCAAAAGGAACCAATTTTCCATATTTAAATAATTGATGCTCTGCTCCTATTGATCGTAGAGTGATGTTATTTATATATATAGCCTTCCTCGATAAATGGACTAAATAACACTAAAATAATTTTCTAAATCGGTTCAGTAGATCCAGAGATTACCTCCATACAACCTCACAAACTTTATCTCCTAATAATAATTCTTTATAGTATAGAAGTACATTATAGAAAATACAACAAAAAAATATAAACGGGCTGCTGATTTTAACGAGTTAAAAAAAATTGTGGAAAAAATAAAAAAAACGAAAAAACTTCTTTATTTCGGTTCAGTAGATTCAGAGATTACCCCCTACAACCTCACAAACTTTATCTCCGAATATATTCTTTATAGTATAGAAGTATAGAAAATACAACAAAAAAATGCTGATTGATGCTGATTTTAACGAGTTAAAAAAAAATGTGGCGGATTTTTTGATTTAAAAAAAAAAACAAAAAACGAAAAAACTTCTTTATTTGTCATTAAACAATACAACATTAATACATCATATTTAGTAAAAAGGTCTGGCATAAGTTAGGAAAAACTTGATTGACAGATTTAGGTAAACCTTTCTGATTTAATGTTTATTCAGTTTGGGTCCATTCCATCTTTTAACATATTTGACTATTCTATGAGACTTACGCGCTATAATATACGAGTTGGTTAGACCTTACTAACACTTAGGTCCCTGGTTCGAATCCCGGTGTGTGTAAAAAATTATGTACATTTGTTTGACAACACCACTATTTTTTCACAATTTTATTGACATTATAGTTTTAACAGAATGTCGAATAAATCCCCATAAGCCACTGCCATGTAAAACTGACTACTTGACCTATATAATACAACTACAAAGTTAATCAGAATGATGGGGTTGTTGTCTTTGTTGGGAAGCATGTTGAGCATACTATAAACGACATTTAAACTATCTGGTGCTTCTTGTCTCGAAGTCAGCACTGCAAATGTCGTAATTATTTATCGATCGCCGTCTGAAAAAATTGCAGAAAATTTCATAAACTCTTTGGACTTATATTTAAATTCTTCTCACCTAAAAAAAAAAACATTATTATAACAGGTGATATAAATATCAATATTATGGATGGAGTATGTAATAATGAACTCTGATTCTTACCTCGACATGTTAGCATACCATAACCTGTTGCCTGGTCATAGACTGGATACCAGAATAAATAGCTGTTTAGATCATATAATTACCAATTTAAATCCATCAAACTATTCAGCAACAATAGCGGTCTTAAACACAACAGTTACTGATCATAGAATAACTTGCATTTATATATACAAAAAAATCAAACAGTATAAAATCGCTAAAACTAAAACTATAAGTAACTTTACCAAAGCTTTAATAAACACTTAAATCTAAAAATATTAATGAACTGTTGAATATAAATGACCCTAATATCTTAATTAATAGTCTACTTACAAAACTTACTGACTCATTAAATTTAAATACTAATACTGTTTCTATACCAAATAGTAAACGAATTATCAACCCTGGATAACGCCTGGAATACTGAAATGTATGAAACAGAGAAATTATTTACAAAAAAGACACCAGACAGGACGATACTAATAAAATTTTTCAAAATTACCTATCGTAGATACAGGAATTTCTATAATAACCTTATAAAAAAGCTTAAAAGACAATATGAAAGACAACTTCTAGATAAAGCTAAGTCAAATAATAAAACACTATGGAAATGCATAAAGAACATCACTAATTTAAATAAACAAAAAACACTAAATATTGAACTAAAAACCTTAAAAGTAATCCTACAGAATCAGCTGAATTTATTAATAGGCATTTAATAACGTAGGCATACAACTAGCTGAACAACTTGACATTGACTCTGACCTTTTAATAATAATAAATTCTTTATTCGTATTATAAACAATGTGATTGGGAACAGGGGACTGTCTGACTCCCAAACTAGGCAAAAGCCTGTGCTATGGGTAGTCAGTCTACCTCATTTTTCTTTTAATTGGGTAATTTGGGTAATTGTTTTTTCCAGTAGTTGTTCCCTCAATATTAAACAAAAACAAAGAACTTACAATTAAAGCATGCATCACATTAAATATTTCTAAATTGAGGTTTTTATAGTATGTCTGTAAAACAACATACTTACAAATAAAAAAATAACTAATATAAGGCATGCACCACACACACATTTCTCATTGATGCTCGGCAACTTAGCATTAATTGGTCCCATCAGAGTTTCATAATACTTTTACATTAATAGTAGTATTTTTCCTCTGATTTAAAATTATTAATTCATAGATTAATAATATATAAACTAGATTAATTAAAGCGAAGGGTATTTGTTTTTTTTTTTTTTTTTTTATGAGAATGATTATGAATGTTAACGTGATTACGAATGCTTTGTGTCGTGATGATTATCGATATAGTCGATGTTGAGTAAAATATTTTATTATCGTGATTCTGTGTGTGAGTGAAATGTAAAAGCAATATATGAGGTTGTGTGCGATTGAGTTATTGATTAAAAACATTTATATTTATATATATACTTTGCCTTCTCTACATTTGGGTTTTATTTCAATACTTGCAAATATTTGTTCTGTCTCACTATAATCTTTAGTTAGGAGCCAGGAGTGTACGCTTTTTTTACATTAAAATTTTGACATATATAAATTTTGACATGAATATTTAGTATTTTGTTGACCCTTGAGTAAATAAATGGTGCCATATAATAGCTAAATTTTTGGGAAAAAGTTGTTTGAATTTTTGGAATCAGCCATTTGCTATACCTATAGGTTTTATTTTGAGGTAGCTTAGTATTTAATGCTGATTTATGGAAGGAAAGAATAATACTCTGTAAGTAAAGCTGTCTCACTGAGAGTATTTTTCCTTCGTCGTAGAGTTGTTTAGTTGGATATGTGTAGGACATATTATACATCACCTTGATCACTGCCCTCTGCGCGCGCTCCACCCTAATTAGCATACACTTACTAGCAGCGCCCCCAGTAAGGAGGGACACGCACAGAGAGGAATACACCATGTTTAGTGTTATCTTAGTGGCCGCACCTCGTAGACGCTTAAATATGTGTGTAAGCTTCCTTATACGTGATGTAAGCTGGCTTATATGGTAACCCCAATTTAGATTTTGGTCGATTTCCACTCCCAGATATCTGACATGTTCGGTATTTTCAATGGATTCACAGGAGCAGTTGGCTGTGCAGGAATGGTGCTTCTTATGGGATTTGATTTTATAATTTTCGGGAGGTCTGGTTCGGTTTGATATTCTAAAGTTAATACACTTCGCCTTGGATATGTTTAAAGTCATAAGATTATTGTCCAGCCAATTAGTAACCTGTTGTAGATCTTTTTCTGCGTTAGCCTTTGTTTGATTCCATGTTTTGTCGTAAAAAAATATTACTGTATCATCAGCAAACGACGCCATCTCCATTTCACACAGATCGTTTATATAAAGTAGAAACAGCGTCGGGCCCAGCACACTACCCTGTGGAATACCAAAGTTTATTTCACTCATTCCACTAGTTACTCCACCAAGTTAAACAAATTATTTCCTATTTGTCAGATAACTTGTAAACCAACTCAGTGCTATCCCTCTGAGTCCATGGTATTCCAGTTTCTTTAGTAATAGTGGAATTGACACAGTGTCGAAGGCTTTCTCGAAATCAAGGAAAACTGCAGAGCATTTAAGTTTGTTATCTAAGTGATTTGAAATATATTCAGTTAGTAAGTTTACCGCATCCTCCGTTGATTTTTGACCTCTAAACCCGAATTGGTTACCTGACAAATAATTATTGCTTTCTAAATAATTTAGGAGACGAGAATTGACAACCTTTTCTAAGATTTTTGCTGTGATAGGCAAAAGGGATATTGGACGATTAGTTATTAAGTTCTTTTACATCCCCTGACTTGTGTATCGGGCATACCTGGGCAATTTTTAAGTTGTCAGGCATGTATCCTTTTGAAATGCTAAGGTTAATTAGGTGAGTTAAGGGTCCAACAAGTAAATGTTTTGCCTCTTTAAATATCTTGGGCGATATTTGGTCCCAACCTGCTGAACTATCACTTTTTAGATTATCAATCAATTTCGACACTTCAGCTGGATCAGAGGGTTTAAGGAATAAGGATCTACCATTGTTAGTTAGTTTTAATTTTAGGTTAGTTATTCATGTTCACTTTGGTTGTTCTTCTGCAAGATGGTTTGGCTAAGCTTGGTTCCGATTGAGGTGAAGTACGTATTGATCTTATCCAAGGATGTCTTAGGATCATTTGATATTTTCAATAGTCCTCTATCATTCCTGTTTTCTGTATTTAGGTTGCAGATATTTTTTATAGTTTTCCATGTTTTTTTAATATCATGCTTATGTTTCTCCAGTAGATATTCATTGTATTTGTCCTTTAAGTTCTTGGTTATTTTATGACACGTATTCCTATAGTTTAAGTAGAATTCTTTAAGGTTAATGCCAAACGACATTAACCTTAAAGAATTCTACTGTTGATTTTTTAAAGTTGATGTATTTTGTCGCGTTTTTTTATGCATTTGATTAGATTTGGTGTAATCCATGGTTTTAAGTTTCGTTTATTGTGAGCTTTTATATTTTCGGATGTATGCAACTTTATTATGCTGGAGATACCTTCGGAAAATCTAATTGATGCAATATTTGGGTCATTTAGTGTATAAAATTAATTCCAGTCATACACAGTTAGATCTTGGTAAATTGACTCAAAATCTATTTTTCGAAAGTAAGGTGGTTTGGTTAGGCTTCTGGTTAGTTTAGTCTCGATGTTTTAAATGACTATTTTACTTCATTCCCTTCCCTTCCGAATTCTATTGGCGTAATTGAACCTGACCAACTTGAAATTGAAGCCACTATTATTAACTTAAAATCAGATTCTGCGGCTGGTTGGGATAAGATACCTGCCAAATTCATAAAAATGTACAAAAAAGAATTGGTACCCATAATCACACATTTCTCGATTTTATGTTTCCAGCAAGGTGTTTTCCCAACCGGGTTAAAACGATCTGTTATACACCCAGTATTTAAGAGTGGGAGCAGGGGTGATATCAATAATTATAGACCTATTTCTGTGTTACCAGTAATTTCAAAAATCCTGGAAAAGCTAATAAACAAACGACTTATAAACTACTTAAATACCTATAATATTTTATCAAGTGCACAATATGGCTTTAGGGAAGGAATCAGTACAGAAGATGCTATTTTAGACCTCACTAGTAATATAACAAAATAAATTGACCAAAAAAAGAAAACTGTGTGCATATTTTTAGACCTTAAAAAAGCGTTTGATACCGTCTCTGTTCCCATTCTACTTTGCAAACTGGAGAAAATGGGTGTTAGAGGACCCTTTTTAACACAACTTTCTGACTACCTAAATGACCGGACACAGCGAATTAAACTTAATGACGACACTTTCAGTAGTGACATATTGACTGCCAATTACGGGGTGCCTCAGGGTAGTGTCCTCGGACCAACCCTGTTCCTCACTTATATTAATGACTTAACAGATTTAAAACTAGACTGTGTCAAATATTTTCATACGCCGATGATACCGCACTTCTTTTTCAAGGCAACAGCTGGAAAGAAAAATTTTATATGGCTGAATCAGGATTTTATAAAGTGATCAATTGGCTACAACTCAACTCACTCACCCTAAATTTGGACAAGACTAAATACATTACATTCTCTATATATGACAATATGCAACCAGACTATGACCTATCTATCACTGCCCATACTTGTAGGAACTATATGAAAGATAAATGTGATTGCCTTTCAATAGAAAGAGTTAGCACCACTAAATATTTAGGAGTCACAATTGACAGAAATCTATCATGGTACCCCCACCTCGAAATAACCGCAAATAGAACAAAAAAACTAATATGGGTCTTTAAATACCTACGCAATGTTTCTGATAGGCAACTTCTTATTTACATTTATAAAACTCTTGTACAGTCAATCATCATTTATTGTATTACTATATGGGGTGGTACATTTAAAACTAGGTTTATTAAAAGTGAAAGAGCACAAAGAACTATCTTAAAGTTTATGTTCAGAAAGAAAAAAATATATAATACATCCAAATTATATATGGATGCAAACGTATTGACAGTTCGTCAATTATATATTTTACAAAGCATACTTAAGACTCATAAAACAATATCAGTATATACAAACAATTTAAATAAAAGAAAACCACATACAATTATAAAGAGATGCATAGTTAGAACTGGTTTTGCCTCAAAACAATATTATGCGCAATCAGCTAAACTATATAATACAGTGAATGAAATTTTACATATTTACACTATGACTCAACATGAATGTAAAAAGAAAATAACTACATGGCTAAAGATATTAGATTACCATCAAACTGAAAAATTATTTTCATAAACCCTATTCATTTAAACTTTATTAAACGTCTAAGTGCTCAGTGGATCTGATCTGCTAAACAAATGTTTATAATTTTGTTCTTGTGTTATTTAAGTATGTATACTTTAATATAATACGTTTATGTATGTAGGTACGTATGTGTATGTATCTAAATGAATGTATTTATGTATGTGTATATAAGTCTGTATATGTATGTACCTATATTATAGTAAGTATTTATTTATATATCTTTGAGTAATAGGTGATTAAATATTACAATGTAATAATTGGTACGAAGAGCGGGACTTTCTTAATACAGGTGTTTTACACTTAACAAGAGAGTCCCAACCCCTATAAAGATAACATGTAAAATATTTAATAAATCATTTTTCATTTTCATTTTTTCATTTTCACTATAGTGCCTCGGAGAACACGTTTAGCTGTCGGTCCCGGTTTCACTATACCAACTTGTGAAACTGTTTATAGATGGGTTATTGAGTCTATTCGAAACATCGCGACGACCTAGCCACTTGTTCGGTGTAGACTCATACCATCGGCTACGACGAGGTGGGATTAAAACCCCTCCGCTGGGTATCGTAAGGGCGGTGCTGATATGTTGTATTCTATATTTTCCTATTCCTATGTAATTCATGATATGGTACTCCTGTAATATAGAGAGATGAAAACGTATGCATAGTGCCTATTAGTAATATAATGTTTGAGACATTTATTCACGCACGGGTAAGTGAAAATACGTGTCGTAATACAGGTATAGTGGGAAACAACTCATAATAGAATATATCGTCTACAATGTGTGATTTATTATGTTCCATCACGGATGCCTTATGGCCTGGGTCCCGAGACCGTTAGATGATCTCAATGCTCAGGGTACCCGACGGTGGGGTATTTATTCCCACCTTATCATAGACTATGGTATTATGCGTCTATACCGAAATAGTTGCCAGCTGGTCTCGGTTTTTGGGTAGACTCCATAATCTATTAGGTGGGCTCTATAACTTCGCTAGGCCGACCGACTGCGCTCGTTACCACCGTCCATACAGAGGAAAACACGTTAGTGACTAGTCATGTTTCGGTTTTAGTTTATGGGTTCACCGGTATTCCGGAGACTACTGTATCGATTTATTGTCGAGGGGGTAGTCTCCTTTGATCAACGGTTACGAAACGGGCGATTGATTTGATGATAAAACAGCGAGAGTCGTAATGCAAATACGAGTACGTCCAGGTCTCCGTCCTTTTCGTAAACGCATCATTTAGCCGGCATAGTGAGAGTAATAAATGTTGTTAAACAACAATGTACTTACCGATCCCGTTCATGTACTTTGTAGGTTTGCTTAACCAGCAGGGGCCTATTTCATAAACGTGACAATTTATATCTAATACATTACTTGATTTAGTTCTCATAGCGACTCACGCAGCCACGCCACCGTTGGAAACAGATAATGCCACTCAGGCTTTCTGTATTAGTCAAAAAAAAATAATTAAGTTAGTTCAAAGTAAACAGTTCCAACTAAACTGAACTATTTATTTAGAACTTTAGCTAAATCATTTTATCTCCAACTTAACTGAGCAATGTATTATGAATTGTCATACAAATCACACACCGTTCTCCATTATAAAAAAGTTTTACTAGTTGGTTAGTGACACTGGAGACAAAGCCACAACTCATAGTAATCTAATCTAATCCCGTAATGTTAGACATGGAGATATATAAATTGTGTATATTCTCCCTAAGAGATCGCACGAGGGTAATAATATTATCTGGTTTGGCCAAATATAAGCATAAATAACTAAAATAATTAAATAAATATTATTCATACACACACTCGCAAACTCAACACGCACACATAAGTAAATAAGTATTTATGTATATACCCTCACTTTTCCTAACCTTTTGTACCTACCGCACTTGGGTCAAAAAACCAAGTCCCTCTGCTACCGAAGACGAGTAAGCACGTTAATTCGCAATTACGCCGCGCCGCCCACGAAGTGCCCCTAAAAGTGCATCTAGTGTGACACAGTGCCAAATAGTGTAAACCTAGTTGAAAATCTGTGTTAAAGACTAAAAGCGAACAGTGTTGGGACTCGCTCCGCTCCGCAATAGGGCACCACGTAGTGCCCGAACACCCGCATTAACTTGTGGATGGTAGTACCGCAGAACCAGCGACCTCTCCGCACCAGGTACATCCTTTTTATCATCCATAGAGTTTGGTCCTTCTCCCCGTGATCCCTCTTACACTCCTCGTGTCTCCCTATAAGATACACACCACATTTACACCCGCACATACCCACCAATGATATTATTTTAATATCATTGACCCGCACCCGCTATTTTTCATAACCGCATATCTTGCCACGTACATTATACTTATTTTTTATTAAATATAATCTGTAAAATGACTTCTTTAAAAGTCTTAGAGGCTAAACGTCTAAGTTTATTTGCTATCATACAAAATGCGTATGATTTAAGTCGCAAAATAAAAACCGCACAAGATCAAGAACACTTTCTCATTCGTACCAACACTTTAGATCAAGTTAGGACTGAATTCACTACTGTGGTTCAGGAATTAAATGAAACTAAAGTAACTTTAGATCCTGATTATGTTCCTTCATTTAAATCTATAGAATCCTTTGACGAGTTATTCTGCTGTATAAAATCAATCCAGAATAAACTTACTAGTAAAACTAAACAGGATTCAAACATGATGCAGTTTAGTAAACCAAAACATAAGCTCCCAGTTTTGGACTTGGTCTCATTTAACGGTGATCCAAGCATGTGGCCTATATTTTATCAAAACTTTAAAGAGATGATTCATGACAATGAACATCTCACGGACGCCGAAAAGATACAATACCTAGTTTCTAAACTATCAGGTTCAGTTCTCTCCATCACCTCAGGTATACTACCTGTGGGCTCCAACTATGAAATCATCTGGAATTCCATAGTTGATAAGTACGAAGACCCTAGAACCTTAGCCGCTCAGTATTTTGATAAAATGTTAAAATTTAAACCCATGGGTATAAACCCAACTCAAAAAATCTTGATTTGTTTTTAGAGCATTACTTTGCTTCTGTTGCCGCCTTAAAATCGCTAAAAATAAATGATTTAGCTGATTTTCTATTTTTGCATATAGCCCTTAATAAGTTAGATAAGGAATCTATCAACTTATTTGAACAACAACAAAGAGGTATCAAAATACCTACTTTTGATTCTTTAGAACAATTCATTAAACAACAATCTAAAATACTTTCACGCACTCAACTTCATTCCTCTTCACATTCACAACTTCATTCCTCTTCACAACAAAAAACCTCACAAAATTCACTCAAAACAAAACCGCTGCACTCATATTTTATTAACTCAAACACACAAAATAAAAACAATAATAATAACTGTGTTGTTTGTAGTAACGATCGTCATCCACTTTATAACTGCACTAAGTTCCTTAACTTAAATCCTAAAGAAAATAATAACATTGTTTCACAAAACGCTTTTTGTAAAAACTGTCTAGGTTTTCATAATATTCAGTCTTGCAAATCAATAAAAACATGTATTAAATGCCATAAGAGACATCATTCATTGTTGCATGACGACAATTTTATGAAAAAACACTTTAGTAAACAAAACCCTACCAATCATGAAAGTCACACATTTCAAAATGTTCCGCACACCTCATCTTCAAACACCGCTTCATATCTCATAAAGCGAGAGTGAGATAAAACATACCGCCGTACCTCCGCAAACTGACAGTATTATATCAACACCTGCGCAGCCTTAAGTTTTCAAAACAATAGCAGGGATACCTCCCAACAAAGTTTGGTTTCACAATTCGATCGTAAAACGTTTTGTGATGTTATACCTACCGCTCGGGTAAATGTATTGAAAAATAAAACCAATTATTCTGAGATGAGAATGTTGTTAGATACCGGTTCGACAGCTAATTTTATTACACAACAATGTTGTTATAAATTAAATTTAGAAATTTGTTACCAAAGTCTTCAGTTTTGGGTATCGGTATGTCAACGAATCCAGTTATTGGTTATACAGTGTTTTCGTTTCAATCTCGATTCGATCCTCGTTACTCGTACACGATTAAAGCGTCAGTTGTTGAAAAAATTACAAGCAAACTACCTACTGTACATTTAAACTCTCAATGTTTAAAATTCTTTCAAAAATATTTTATTGGCAGACGATAAGTTTTACTTTCCCGCTGACATTGATTGCGTAATAGGGTCAGGTTTATTCCCTCATTTATTATTATCAAATAAAATCATACATCCGCAGACAGGTATCGTCGCCATCGAGTCCACACTAGGCTACCTAGTGATGGGTGAGACCGAGTGTGATACCTTGTTACCGCACACCTCTAACCTCGCGCTCCACGCTTTATTATTTAATAATAATAATAAATTAGATAAATTAGTGCAAAAATTATGGGACTTAGAAAGTGTAACCCCGCGAATCATACTAAGTCCAGATGATCAACAGTGTGAAGAAGACTTCAACAAAAATATGTATCGAGAACCCGACGGTCGGTACGTGGTTTCTTTACCCTTCCGCGAGAACCCTAATACTTTAGGTAACTCTTATAACTCCGCTAAAAAACGTTTACTAACGTTAGAAAAAAGTTAAATAATAATATAGACTTAAGGCTTGGCTATAATGACACTATTCAGTCATACATTGACAATGAGTTTTTAGTAAAAGTGTCCGACTATCAGCCGCCGCTGTCCCCCGCTTACTACATACCTCACCGCGCTGTGTACCGACCTGATAAGGACACAACTAAATTAGAATAGTACTCGATGCTAGTGCCAAAACCTCATCAGGAAAGAGTCTCAATGATATCCTTCACTGTGGGCCTAAACCTACAGTCAAACATTTTCGATTTATTAATAAACCTACGCATGTTTTCAGTTGCCAATCAGCTGATTTAGAAAAAATGTACTTTCAATTGAAAGTAAATAAAGATCATTATCGCTTTCAAAGGATATTATTTAGGTTCGACCCCCGCCTCCGACCCGTCGAGACTTATGAGTTCCGCCGGGTCCCGTTCGGGCTCAAATGCTCACCGTACTTGGCCATGCGAGTTGTACAACATTTATCTATGACTTATAAACATTCAGAGACCGCACGCATCGCTACAAATTATTCATACATGGATGATTTTTTATATTCTGTTCATTCTGATGACGAAGCACTTCAAATATATTCTCACCTTGTTAATATGTTTGCAAGTGGAGGATTTAATTTAACAAAGTGGATATCCACTTCTTCAATTTTTTTATCAAATATTCCTGAAGCATCTCGAGCAAATAAAAACATATTATTTGACTCTGATGATGAAATTAAAATTGTTGGTTTAAAATGGAATCCCCTTTCTGATTATTTTACTTTTAACGTCAATCCTCATGAAACCTCTGTTTGTACAAAACGTTTAATTTTATCGCAAACCGCTACGTTGTACGACCCGCTTGGTCTCCTTGCCCCGCTAACCGCTAATATGAAGCTCCTAGTCCAAGAATGTTGGAAGAGAGAGTTGGAATGGGACGACAAAGTTCCCATTGATATCGCCACGCCTCTGGTTCAAAATACAAACCGAAATAATTAACTTGCCTAAAATTAAAATACCGCGACATATCGGCATAACAAAGAACTCGTATGTATCTTTATTATGTTTTGCAGACGCCAGCGAAAAATGCTACGGCGCTGTTATATACGTTCGTATAGGCTTGCTAGATAATGCGGCCTCTAACGTTTCTTTGCTCTGTGCAAAATCACGCATAGCTCCTTTAAATAAAACTACCTCGCACGCTTGGAGTTGCGCCGCACATCTTTTAGCGCTATTAATTAAATCTGTTACAGATAACTTTAAAAACCGCTACCACATAGATAATATTTTCGCCTTTAGTGACTCGACTATAACCCTCGCTTGGATTCGGTCATCTCCGCATAAATGGCAAACTTTTATTGCCAACCGAACCGCTGCTATACGTGAGCTGGTCCCACCGGAATGCTGGTACCCATGTCCCGGTAGTGAAAACCCCGCTGATCTCATCTTCCGCCCCGTCACACCAAATAAATTAATAAATAATCATGATTGGTTCAATGGACCTTCGTGGTTTTTATTACCACAAAACCAATGGTGTGTGACGTCATACTCCACTATGGATATCCCCGCTAATATTCCCGAATCCAAGCCCGTAGTACTGATACAAGTATCAGACACGGAACCGCACCCCCATTCATACGCTCGCTGTTAGGGTCTCTAAGTGGTTAAAATTAAATAATATTATAAGTTTATGTTCTACGTTTTATTAAAAAACTAAAATCTAAAGGTCCGATTACTATAAACGATTTTAAATACCTCTGAAAATTATATAATAAAATATATTCAATTTGCTCACTTCCAAAATGACTTAAGTCTAATAAAATTAAATAAACCTTGTCGTCCGGCGTTGCGAAAATTAAATCCTTTCTTTCATAACGAAATATTAAGAGTAGGTGGTCGTTTACAAAACGCACCGCTCGATTTTGAGCAACGCCATCCCGTTCTGCTGCCAGCCAAAGACCGCATTACCCAACTCCTTGTGGAGTACTACCACCGCATCCACTGTCACACTGGCCCCAGTTTACTGCTAGCTTTGCTACGTAGTAAATATTGGATTACGTCTGGCCGTAGTCTTGTCCGCCAGGTAGTACATTCATGTAATGTTTGTTTTAAAAAACAAACCAAAGGAAACCTACCCTATAATGGGAAACTTACCTGACTTCCGCGTCACGCAAGCCAAACCATTCTCAAAGTGTGGTGTAGACTATATGGGTCCAATCTTCGTAACACCCGTAAGAAAGCGTGGTGTACACAAATTGAAGGCATACGTGCAGTTGTGTATCTGACGACTAAAGCCTTGCATTTAGAACTTGTTTCAGATCTTTCGACTGAAACATTTCTAGCTGCATTCAAACGATTTATCGCTCGGCGCGGCCCGGTCTCACTCATTATTAGTGACGGAGGGAGGAACTTTGTTGTGCTCGCAGACAATTAAATGAAATATATTCCTTAATAACCGCTGATGATTTTAATAAAACAATTATTCGTGAACTAACTCCTCAGAACATAGAATTTCGCATAAATCCACCATATGCGCCCAACATGGGAGGAATATGGGAGGGAAATATTAAATGCATTAAAACGCACTTGTTTAAAGTTATCGGTAACCAGTTATTAACCTACGAAGAGTTAAACACTACTCTCATTGAGATAGAATCTCTTCTAAACTCTCGCCCGCTTTGTGTCTTAAGCAGCGATCCTTCAGATCCTGTAGCACTAACCCCCGCTCATTTTTTAAATTTAACCCCGCTCAATTATTTACCCGCAGAAAAACTAGATAATGTTGAAATTACCCGCTTACAACGTTTCGCTTTGATTGACAAACTTGTACAATCATACTGGAAGCGTTGGCATGTCGAATACCTCACGTCCTTCAGAATAGGAACAAATGGAATACTTCCAGCAACCCTATAGCAATTGGCCAAGTCGTTATCTTACGCGAAATGAATCTCCCGCCGCTTTGCTGGCCTCTTGGTGTGGTGGAGGAAACTTATCCTGCTGGTAGAGACAACGTCACACGTGTCGTTAAAGTGAGAACTAAGTCTGGTAAGTATGTGAGACCAGTCAACCGCGTATGTCCGCTTCCAACTCAATAATTTCAATACCTTATAATATTTTCAATGTTTTTAGTTTAAGTAGATTAATTTTAAGTATTTTCTTTCTTTATTTACCGCACCGCATTTGTTTATGTTGGATCAATCCAAGGCGGGTGTTATGGTTTGGCCAAATATAAGCATAAATAACTAAAATAATTAAATAAATATTATTCATACACACACTCGCAAACTCAACACGCACACATAAGTAAATAAGTATTTATGTATATACCCTCACTTTTCCTAACCTTTTGTACCTACCGCACTTGGGTCAAAAAACCAAGTCCCTCTGCTACCGAAGACGAGTAAGCACGTTAATTCGCAATTACGCCGCGCCGCCCACGAAGTGCCCCTAAAAGTGCATCTAGTGTGACACAGTGCCAAATAGTGTAAACCTAGTTGAAAATCTGTGTTAAAGACTAAAAGCGAACAGTGTTGGGACTCGCTCCGCTCCGCAATAGGGCACCACGTAGTGCCCGAACACCCGCATTAACTTGTGGATGGTAGTAC
>CAWUHH010000689.1:0-12210 GCA_963921915.1 Hyposoter dolosus | reverse complement strand
GTTTATAAAATATGTAAATGTTTCAGTAGTATTTAATAATTAAGTGTCTTGGGTTAGTGCACTTAGCTGCTATCCAGGGGTGGCACCCATCGCCGGGTGTAGGCCTCCTCCATCTGCTGCCATGCGCGGCGGTCCGAGGCCTGTCTGCACCAGGCGGCGCCCGCCACGTCCACCACGTCGTCCCGCCAGCGGCGGCGCGGTCTGCCGCGGGGTCTGGTGGACTCCCGCGGGTACCAGTGCAGCACGCGCTCGCTCCAGCGACCGTCGGTCGCGCGCGCGACGTGTCCAGCCCATCTCCACTTAAGTTTACAAGCTAATGTGGCCGCATCTATGAGTTGTGTTTTATCACGAATGTGTTTATTTCGCCGCCGGTCGCGTAGCTTAATGTTCAACATACTTCGTTCTGTAGCTCGTTGGAATACCTGTATTTTAGAGATTATGTTTTTCGTGAGGGCCCAGCTCTGACATCCGTATAAAAGTGTAGATAAAACCGCGGTATCCATTGCTAACTTTTTTAGTTTTAAGGGAGTATTAGATTTAAAAATATGTTTTAGTGACCAATATTTATTCCACGCCTTTTTTATTCTGGTGTTAATTTCATTTAGTGTATGTTCTCTGAATTTGATGTTTTGTCCGAGATATGTATATTGGTCTACATAGTTGAGTGTGTGGTTGTGTATGTATCTGTTCTCCATTTGTTATAACGCATGTTTTTTCTGGGTTCATGTTAAGGCCGCACTTTCGACTTTCTTCGTCTAATGTTTTTAACATATATTCTAGTTGTTTGGAATTTTCACTAAGTATGACAATGTCGTCAGCGAAACGTAGATGATTTAAATACTCGCCGTTTATGTTGATGCCAAAATTATCCCAGTTTAATTTAGAAAATATACCCTCCAACAATGCTGTAAAAAGATTAGGTGAAATCGGGTTACCTTGTCTTACTCCTTTTTCAATTCTGAAAATATTTCCAAATCTTTCCAATTTGATACAGGCGGTACTGCTTTTATATATATTTATTAATAAGGTTATATAGCCGTATGAAATACCTTGTTTTTCCAATGCAGTCCACAGTGCTGCATGAGATATCGAGTCAAATGCTTTTGAATAATCAATAAAAGTAAAGGGTTTTATCATATTCATTGTAACGTTCTACTATTTGGCTAATTGTAAAAATATGGTCCATAGTAGAAAACCCTGGTCTAAAACCGGCTTGTTCTTTAGGTTGATTGGAATTTAATATTATATGTAATCGTTTTAATATCATTCCGGTAAAAAGGTTTGTAAAGTCCTTGTAATAAGCTTATTGGTCTGTAATTACCTATGTTCATGGGGTCGCCTTTTTTTATATAAAAGAGTAATGACGGACTTTTCCCATTCGTGAGGAATAGTTTTTTGAAGTATAATTTCGTTAAAGAGATTAGTTAAAAGAGGTCTTAGTGGATCCGCGATAGCCATCGATAGTACATCGTTAGTAATACCATCTTCCCCCGGACATCTGCCTGATTTAAGGGATAAAATAGCTCGATGCAGTTCCGCGGGAATGAATGGTATTATGTCTTCACCAGTGGTGTAGTTTTGCAGGTTAAAATGTGATGCAACGTTGTCGTTATTCCTGTACAGATGTTTGTAAAATTTTGTGGCGTTTTCAATAATGCTATTTCTATTTGTGCAGACATTATTATTTGTATCTTTTAATGAAATAACCCATTTTTTTTCCTTATTTATATGTATAAGTGATTTTTTTACAGACCTTTTTTGTTTCAAATTTTCAATAGTTTTGAGTTTAAAAAGCTTAGTATTTTTTTTAATTTTATTTTTGACTGCCTTGTATAATTTTGTTAGTCTCTGCTTCTCTTCTTTATTTTTATTTTCTTTGCATTTCAGTGTTGTTCTTTCTTTTATAAGTTCCGTAACTTCTTCAGTTATTGTATATTTATTATTATTATTATTATTTTGGGGTAGTGTTGATATACATTTTTTAATATTATTTATTGTTTTATTATAAGTGTCTTGTATATTTTTCTTGCAACAATTGGTGTTAGAGATTATTTGAATAAAGCATTTTTTTAATGATTCCTTTTCTATTGACGATAGATCGTTTCTTTTATAGCCGAATTTTTGATCTCGATCTTTTGTTTTTTTCTGTAATTTTGAAGGCAGCACGAACTAACCGGTGGTCGCTGGGGTACGATGTGTTAGGTATATCAACGTTTTGTAAGTTTTTTATACTTTTCGCAAGAATAAAATCAATTTCATTTTTAGTTCTCTCATCTGGAGACTTCCAAGTCCATTTCTGTTTCAAATTCTTTTTGAAAAAAGTGTTAGTAATGCGAAATTCATTTTCTAAGCAAAATTGGATCAGTAGTTCCCCCCTAGAATTTCTTTTACCATAGCCCCATCGTCCCATTACATTTTCCTCCCCATCGGTAGACTGTCCGATTTTTGCATTAAAGTCACCCATTATTATAGTGTGATTGCTAGTATTTTTAAGAGCATTCCTTATACTATTGTAAAAAGTTTCTATTTCTTTATCGTTAGCTTTTAGCGTCGGTGCGTATACTTGTATAATATTTAGTATGTTATTTTCAATTGCAATATCCAGCCTTACAACTCTGTCTGAAAAAGATATAAAATTGGTTATGTTATTCCTGAGTGATTTTTTAACAATAAATCCTACCCCGTTCGTGCCTCCTTTCTCCCCAGTGTACATAAATATATGTTGATCTCTTTCGATAATCTCTGTACCTTTTATTTTTACTTCAGATAACCCTATAATATCCCATTTTATATTTTTTAAACAATATTCCAGCTGTATTTTTCTATCGTCTGCGGCTAATGACCTTATATTATATGTTCCTATGTATAAGCATGTGTTATCTTGGCGGTTGTTGTCTATTGTGATGGAGGGTGTTGGTCTAATACTCCCACGGCGACCACCCGTATTGGGAGATTCAGAATTTGTTGTATTTTTCTTGTTATTCGTATTTATTTGATAATGTGGCGTAGATGTTATTAGTGTTGTCATACTATTACTATCATTATACTGGGCCCTTTTTAGTTGCTATTTTTTTGTTTCGTTTTCATTAATGTTAAAGTTTTGTGGACTTTTTGTTAGTGTTGTTTTCTTAACCATTTGTCTGTTGTTATTACTAAATGTCAGTGTAGATTGTTTAGTAAATAAAGTGTTTGTTTTCCTTATTTTCGGTTTCTGTTGTTCAGTTGGTAGTTTTGTTGGTGAATGTATCTTATTGTCGGTTTTATCGACAATTTGTGCATAATCTTTTTGTGTGGGACTCATGGACAGTGCTCTTTTTTGGGGTTTATTAAGAACGATTAATTTATCATATTTTATAAATGCTTTATTTCCGTTTTTAATATGTTGGGCTAATTCCGGTTGTAAGGATTTTCGGATTTCCAATACATGTTTAGGAAAGTCTTCTTTGATGTAGCACCCATTGTTCTGTAATTTATGTTTATTTTGAAAAATTTGGATCTTTTTCCCCATTGTAGTTGTTGTTATTAATATTGGTCTTGCTTTATTATATTCTTTTTTCCCTAGTCGTTTGTCAAATTCTAAATCCTGTCGGTTGAATTCCAACTCCATTGTTGCCACCATAATATCCACTACAATATCCTCTAATTCCCTATATGATTTTTCCTCCTCCGCTACACCAAATAAAATAATGTTTCTCTTTTTTAATTGTCTCTCTAAACTATCTATTTTTCTATCTTTTTCTAAATTTTTCTCTTTCAGTTGATTTATTTCTTGTTGCATACTTTTAAACTTTTCATTTATGTTACTATTTACTTTTTGTGTAATATTTTGTTCCAATATTTGAAATTGGTCATTAATTTTTTCAAACTTTAAATTAAAATCTTTACTTATATTAGTAATAGTGTCTAGTATCTAAATTTCCATTTTAGGTACAAATTGTAGATGTTTAATAGTAAGTAATTTATAGTTTAGAATTTAATATAGGTAGACTAGGTAGGTATAATAGTTATAATCAGTATCAGTATTGGTAGATAACACCAAGCGTGTTGCAAAATGTTTAGTTATTCATTTTATGAAGGCATAGGCATTTACAATCTTTATATAGCGTTCTTAAATGTACTTAAATTAAATCAAACTTAGGATAGTTCCGCATTTAGCTACCTACTTATTTTTCAGGTTTTTGCCAAGGGTACAATATAAGTTATTTTATGTTAGCAAATTATTGCATATAAGAAAAAGACATAATAATAATAATAAAATATATGATATGACGATTTCATATATAACTTCAGGATGCATAACATTATGTCAATGGCATAACGTTATGTATACATAATTTGAAAAATGGCAGACCACAGATTTACTTAATATATTAGAAAATAAAGGGAAACGTCAATTCAAACAGATATAAATATCACAAGATAGACCAGACATACTTAACACACATCAAAATACTAGTGATATATACTTAATAGACCTTTAAAAAAATTAAATTTAAAAATTATTTAAACATGAAACATTGGGAAATGAAATAAAAATATTATACAAATGCAACTAACTACACAGACTGATTTGAAAACCGGAAATTTTGAGAGAAATATATGCATAAATAAAGATTTACATAATACTGAAATAAGGGCAATAAATATTTGAAAAATTTACGAAACTTCTGAGAAAACAACATAAATACTCTAAAAAATATTGTCTATAAATGAATGGTTTAAAAAAAATGTTAAATAGACTTATTAAATTGCATTAAAATTGGTAGACGTCACAGGTGACCAGAGGGCTGGCGCATTCCTCTCACAAAGAATAAGCCTAACCATACAGAGAGGAAATGTAGCCAGCGTTCTGGGCACTATGCCGCGCGAACACTGTGAGGATTTATTTAATTTTTAGCCGTTTTTATTATTTTAATTTTAAATAGTTTTAATTTATAAGCATGTTTTTAATAAATTAATTATCATATTTTATGTCATTATAATATACCCAAATTTCTTTAATAATTTACAGATGTTTTAGTGACATACAGGATTCGCATGGATTTGGCGTAACTGCATATTATGCGTTTAATATGATTTACGATGCTTTTTTATTGATAGAATTTAAATATGGGGTAAGTATATATTCATATTTTCTTATATTATGCATATTTTGTGTTTTAGTTATGTTAATCTTTATTTACAGGACTTTGTCACAAAAACCATATACGTTTTGTTATTCATATTTTTTGTAGGAGGATTATTTGGAATGTCACTGATAATGGAAGAAATACGTATTCAGGTAATTTTACCTACTGAGATGGCTACCAATGTAGTTCGTAAGGGTTTTCATTAAACGAAGCAATGCCTGGATGGATCTAACATATTCTCTTATTTCTAATAAGCCGCTTTCAATAATTTGATCTATGTTCTTTTGGAATTTCCGTCGGTAGTTTTTGAAGTACTAAAAAATAAAAAAAATTACAATACTTTTATATTTATTAGCTTTTACTGCTTTTTGACTATTTAAGATGTTTATAAAGATTAACGAAATCAATGCTTGTTACATTTTAAATGTACAATAATGTCCTGTAGATTAATGACAGAAGTGTTTTGGTAATAGGCGACGCTATTACCAAAACAATCGCTTTCAACTCTAAAATCGTTTAACTATATAATATGAATTTTAATTGATGCTGTAATTACATTGACGAGATATTTATATCTATGTGTAATTATGACTTTATTTTATTTTACAATCGTCATAGCAGCTGCATTCGAAATTCAGTTTTAAAAGCGATTGCGAACACTTCTTTAATTAGTCTTATATTATTATCTTCATAGATGTTGTGCCCCACAGCCCACCGTTTATTAGCTGTTTTTTGTAACACAAATTATTAAATAAATTATGAATGTACCTTAATATTATTATTTTAGAGTGATGAGTTATCAAATTCCTTGTACTTTATGCCCTGGGAGCAGATGTCAATTCCAAACCGGCGCATATTGCTGGTACTGTTTATGCGTATACAGCCCATCCTCGTGTTCAAAGCATTTGCTGGTCTCGAGGCGGGTATTAGACCCGCTATTAACGTAAGTCTTTATTTTATATCATGATTTTATAGAATAGCGTAGTTATCAATGTTGTTGGAAACAATTTTGGCCTATTGTAGTTGTATAAAAAATCTTATTCTTATCTTATTAAATAGTTAAATTTAAATGTATTTTTACATAAAGAATAAATAAATATACCTACCTAAACAATTAGGTAATGTTTAGTTATATTTTTTGGCTAGCAATATGAATCCTTATTATTCTTTACTTTTATTAGAGTGAGCATCTAATAGAGATACCTACATTTTTGCTTTTGGGACAACGTAGAGAGAAGAAAATTAAATCATTTAATTTACATGATATTATTGTCATGTTCCTACTTAATAAGGGCTGATATAATTATATATATATATATATATACGTATATATTCGATTATAATCTAGCTAGAAAATATATCTATAATTTGAAACAAGAATGACGAAAATCAGATTATCCTGATAACGAATTTATAAAAATGCATAAATATAAAATACTGAAAATAGTAAAAATAAAAAACAGACTCCTCTGCCATCTTGTATTAGAGACTAGGACTTCTAACTTCACTCGTATAGGGTTATCAGAAGAAAGCTAATAGAGGGCGCCAGTGTATAAGTAGATAACAAGCAATGACAAAATTCGTGAGAGGTGACTGGAACCTGGCTGGCTGAGCGGTTGAGCACCTTGCCGCGAAAGTAAGGTCCGTGAGTTCGAGTCCCGCCCACCAGGAGTTTTTTCATACCATTTTTATCTTTTAAAAAATAATAGAATACCAGATGAGTAATTCTCGAGTTATAAGGTTACGGACAGAGACGTTGTATTTTATATGTAGGTATTAGAGATTAAAGTAGTTTTTTTTTATAATAATCACCTTTATAAGGTTTTTTTTTTCAGATAATGAAATCAACATTTTCCTACTACATTATGTTGAACACCAAAACTTTGGAATAATAAAAATATTGGTGTAATTACAATGAGTTTTATTAAAAAAGATAAACACACGGATAAACTACACAACCCTTAACTATTACTATTGTAGTTTGAGCTATAATTCGAAGCAGTAGTTTGACAGTTTGAGAGTAAGCTAAGAGAAAGAGACAATGTTCTTAGCTATCCACGGATTCTCGGGTGGTCCAGAGCTTCAGACGGTAGCATGATTGAAGGCCTCACGAAAAGACAATAATGGGCAAAAATATATGAAGCCCAATAGCCATAATATATATATATATATCATTGAAAAGGTCTTTTTACAAGGATTAATGATAACCGGGTCGCTTGTCTCTATTTCCTGTAGGAACGGAGTTATTTTGTGTTAAATATTTTTTATTTTTGTTTGATTTTGTTAAGATAATGGTAATATTATATCGCTGTCTTGTATATAATCATGTGTGTTTTAATTAATAAGTACTAAAATGAATAAACAATCAGGGATAAAAAAGAAAAAATAGAAAAGTAAGAAACGTTATTTACTAGTTACTACTAAATAAAATGAATAAACACTCAGGGATAAAAAAGAAAAAATACATACACATACATACATATCTTCACGGGTGCCTTACAGCGCCCGAAACCGCCTAGACGGCCCCAGGGTACCCAGCGGAGGGGTTTTAAACCCACCTCGTCGTAGCCGATGGTATGAGTCTGCACCGAAAAAGTGGCTAGCTCGTCGCGATGTTTTGAATAGACTCAATAACCCATCTATAAACAGTTTAACAAGTAACGTCGTCGTAGCCGATGGTATAATAATTACATCGTTAAAGAATGCTGCAGGAGCAGTGAAGCCTTCATGTCTGGCAAATCCTAGATACCACACGAATTCACACGATGATGAAACTATGTGAGCACAAGTGCCGACTGTTCTTCGTCCGGTCAAGCACGTGCAGTAATAATTGCATAAAATGTTATGAATATTAGTTTAATTTTCGTTAACATTGTTTTTTTCCAATACATAGCAATAATAAATTTTGACCGTACGTGACGCGACTGTATGCGTCCAAAGCCAAGCATCTTCGTTTATGCCGTATTCATGTAAATCTTGAAGTGCGCTTTCTCTATATAATTCTAAAATGTATAGTCCATTGGAGAAATGCTCGCTGCAGTAGGATCGGGCCAGCTTCAGTTGATAGCTGCCCAAAGAAAGTAAAATAATCTGTTCTTCCGTCAGTAGTGGGAAATTTAGTATTTCATGACTATTCTTTGAAAATCCACCCTTCGCCTATTCAACCCTTTTCTTTCTACATAAACATAAAGTAGATTCGGGGAATCTGTTTTCTCCCTGATTATGTTTAGGAAGGCCTCTGCGTGAATGTTATCAACGATGGGTTTGTGGAAGTTATTTAACATAGCTGCGGCGATTTTACAATCGAAGAACATTTTTGGTAGTGATTTATTAAAATATTTTTGCCGCAAAAGCTTGAAATCGCGTTTGAACCTCCAGTTCACCATTTCCACTACCACTGTGTCTCCCATCTGTCCCTAGATGGTGGAACGTAGGATTCATATCCACATGCTTCGATAGCATCTAAGCTGTCCCGGAAGCCGCGAACTAATATGAATACATCGTTCTGTTGAAGAAAGCAATGCAATGGGTTTTCTCCATCATTCATTATATCGGTCATGATGTTTGCATCGGTCTTAGTGACAGCGTATGGTCCCAAAACATCGATTATATAGCCATTGGAACACACAAGTAAAAACGGCTTCAGCAAGTTCTGGAACTTATGCAGGCTTTTGGGGGCTTCCCGTGGTTTTCGGAGAAGGATTTGGGACAAGTCGCCATAGTAAATATTTTTGCATATTAAAAGACCTATCCAATGACACCACTATGATTGCTATTGGAGCGAGTACCAAAATGCCTCTTTTAATTCTTCCTTTCTCTATGGTCGCTTCCCTCTCTACTCAACCAAATACTATTCTGTTAACGCCATCTTGGAAACGCGTTCCATAAAAGTTCCAACGGCCGATCTTGCCAAAGTCAAAATGATTTATTTAAAAATATAATCTTAGAAGGTTAAGATTTTCAAAACATGATGCAGAGACTTTGCTGAAGTTCCTTTCGCACCAACTTTCTCTGCATAAACTTCAGTTTTAAAACCATTACTAGGTATTTCATTCGTAAGATCAAAGTTCGTTTTACTTACGAATACCAATTAGTAAGGTGTTTTTTTAAATTATTTAATTAGAGCACGGCATGTGACTTTGTATCAAGTGAGCAGACCCACAAGTCCATGAATGGAGTCGATCAATAATTGTTCTTAAACAAAATTGATCGCTCCCACTATGCCGGTTAAATGATGCGATTACGAAATGGGTGGCGACTGGCGACAAATTGCATTACGAGTATATTTTAATATTTTCGCTGCCTTATCGTTAATTCAACCATCCATTTCGTAACCGCACCCTGAAAGGAGACTACCACTTCGACAATAAATCGACGCAGTAATCTCCTGAAAACCTATGAGCCCACAGACTAAAACCGAAACATGACCAGGGGCCTTCCGAGTTTGCCACCGCTAAAGACGACAAGTCGTTGCGTAAACTATAAATATTGAAATATAAGTTCTATTTCAATGGTTATATAGGCCCTGTATTAGGTTGGCTGTAATAATGCCGCCATCTTGAAATACACGAATTCTTCGCAAATTTGAACATTTTATGAGCATTGGAATTTCAACTCTATATTTAATGGGATAGAACTTATATTTCAATATTTATAGTTTACGCAACGTCTTGTCGTCTTTAGCGGTTGCAACTCGGAATAAAGCTAGGTCACTTGTCGGCTTTTGCATCTGTATGGTCGGTGGTAACGAGACCGGTCGGTCGGCCTAACGGAGTTATAGAGACCTCCCTCACACCTATATTTTCCAATACTGTATTAACTTGTATAAAAAGTCTTAGGTATAAAAAGTCTCCACTTAATTGTTACCACAAAATTAACTTCCTACAATTTACCGTTCTATACAAATACCGGAAAAGGACTGTTGCATTAACTGTTAAGTCCGCACGTTGTGTTCTTTCTACTTTTAGTAATAATCTTATATTATTATTTTTTTAAGATAAAAATGCAATGAAAAATTTTCTGGTGGCGGGACTCGAACCCACGAACCTCGCTTTCGCGGCAAGGCGCTCAACCACTGAGCCAACCCGGTTCCAGTCAGCCCTCACGAATTTTGTCATTACTTGTTATCTAGTTATACACAGACGCCCTCTATTAGCTTTTTTCTAATAACTCTTATACGAGTGAAGTTAGAAGTCCTAGTTTCTAATACTAGATGGCAGATTTTTGGAAAAAAAAAAGTACGAAACATAAATTATTATAATATGAACAAACGTCTAAATGCTTAAAGTTACTCCTACAAATACATAATAAGTCTTCGTATCTAACAAGTAAAACACAATTAGACAAGTGATAGGCTTTAATTCGTGAGTTTAGTATGAAAGTTAACGTGATTTGTAGATCTTTTTTGAACTTTAAGTTATTTATCTTTATGTTTTTGTATAGAAAAAAATACGTGTTTTATTATTTTCATCATAGAACACAATATACAATTTTATCACCGTGAAAAAACATCCAATAGTTATAGGTAGTATGTAGTGGTAGTATAGACGGTTGCGACGGGTTTTATTATGTTTATAATAAACAACGGCACAATTCAAATTATATATCAAAATAACTTTGTAAACTTTATTTGTTATACCTACCCGAGGCTAAATTTCATCATAAAATTGTGTTCCGCTCGATCTGAGTTCATTTTGAAATAATACTTAAGTTTCCTACAGGTTTTCACGTCGCGTGCTTTGTCCTGGGCACAACGGGTCTCTAGATTTATCACAACTTACAATTTTATAGAAAGCACAACAAAAAAAATAAATTATTTTTATAATAAATAAATAACAAAACTTCACCGTTGTTATATTATTATTATACAATGTAATTTTTTTAAACGCTTGCCATGGTTTGAATGTTTTAATATTTGTACCTACCTATTGTTATTGTTCTTTCTTTAAAATTCATTGCAACAGCTTGCAATGAATTAATAATAATTTATTTATAATCATGCGCAATATCAAATAAGCCAGAGACAGGCCAATAACAACAACTAAAAGTTTAGTTATTTCTCATTACCCCAAAACAAGTCAGGTACCCGTATGTCTAGTATATCTAGTTTCTTGTGCAATGTACTTGGATATTTATTATATTTTTTTATATGTGTCCTACATATTTACATATATTGCTCTGGTCACTAACTAAGCTCGAGGCTGGTACAATGTGTACCAGAAACAACCATTTAAAACATATTATATTTTATAAACACCCAGACCATGACATACTGAACAGAAAAACGTCGATATTAATATAGATATTTTTAGTCATCGGTGGGAATGGGAATCGTACCCACGACCTCCGGACATAACGCGAAATAGGTAACCACTAGTCTACGGAGGCGGGTCATTTTTGTTTATAATTATTCAGGCATCAAGTACCCAACGTGTAGTAATATCTCCACCTCTTCGTAGCTGCGTTTCCTGAGTGTACACCTAAAGTGATTCAACAAACAGTTGTTGAATTACATTTTCATCAAGAATCATTAGCCTAAATAAAAAAAACAAGTAACATTTATTTTATTTAATACACGATTTTTACCACTTTGTAAAGTTATTTTTGTTTTAGACACTTTTTTACCTGAACCTGTTAGGAAATGTTATCATATATCGGCTGCGTTCCACGCTTAGCATTGCTGCCACAAATTGCCGTTTTTTTGGCCGAAGCCGTTCCAGCCTGTGGAATGTTCGCATTACAAGTTACACGAATTGTTCCGCGGTCAACATGAAAAGTGTTTTTTTCGTGTTACTTTTTGACAGATGTTTGTTTACATGCAAATATTTGATTTTAATAAAATAATCGTATATCTTAGCGATAATGGTACCTACATATTAAAAACAATAGCAAAATACCTTTTTTTTAACACGCATATGCAAATAAATATTTTATATTAAAAAGATGCGCTCTCTGTTTCGCCAGTATTGTAAAGTCGGGGGATAAGGACGGACGTGCAACTTGTTTGGGATCTCTCCGCCTGTATTGATGAAAGAACGAACTTTACAATAAAATTCTAGAACATTCATAACTTCGTGTTCAA
>CAWUHH010000688.1:0-13064 GCA_963921915.1 Hyposoter dolosus | reverse complement strand
CCAAAAGGAGCGGAGCATCAATAAAAATGTTGCATACGGCGGAAAATTTATTGCAGTAGTAGTACATCACAGGTGCCTTACAGCGCCCGAGACTGCCTAGACGGGCTTAGAATACCTAGGGGTTTCATTAATACCGCGTAACCGATGGTATTCTGGGTTTTCGTCGAACAAGTGGTAAGCTCGTCACGGTGTTTGGATTGACTCAGTACCTTATATACAATTGGTATAGTGAAAAATATATTTACAAAAACTTTAAAATGACTACTTTAAAAAGTATGAACTGCTACAATATGTATATAAAAAATGCTCAATCAGAGAGCGTAATAACATTACTAATACGTACTTTTTGTACCCTTTGACCCTGAGTGTGGTTCAATTCTCCATAACTCAGAACGTCCATACTTCAATAATGATGTGTTTATTTTAATTAAGAGCATATAAATGAATAATAATAACAACTAAACATAAAATAAACCTACAGCGAATTGCATACAGGGAAAAATAATTTGAAAAATATATTATTATTTTGCATAGCCACTCGATACTATACTAAATACCTACATATATGTTAATTTAAATTATCTTACAACAGCAGCAAACTATTCCACCTGTTATTTGAACCAAAAGGTGGCCGGAAGTGCTTCCTGAACGAACCTTCACGTTCATAATATTGTACCCACTTAAAAAAGTCTATAAAATTGTAAATATCTAAGTGTCATCACGGAGCAGACATCCCGATGGAGCTGAAGTACCACTTGTGTCTGTACGTACCCTTTTCACTGTAGGTACAACTCTAGTCAAAGCACTCACAGACAACTCTTCTCTTAATGATATGTCGTTGTATGAGGGAGATTAGAGCATTTAACTAAAACAAATGTAAACTTTTCCATTTTTTTACCATTTTCAGCAGGGCAGGGCTAAGTTTTTTATTTATCTAATTAATACTATTATAACATTAGTCAAAATCTAAGCTATAGGCTTACTGTGTGTACCAGAAACAACGACAATGGGTATAACGTATATATTATAAAATGTATATTATATTATAAAAACCTAGATTATGAATAACGGACTAATATCGAATCCACGATCTTTGGATACAACGTCATCGCATTATTTAGTCGACGGGACTAAATAATGCGATGATGATTCATGGACTTTGTAGGTCTTCTTACCACCAGGTAGATACAGAGTCTCATTCCATGTCATACTACTTTATAGATAAATAAAACTGAACTTTGTCGCATAGTCATGGTTGACTTTAAACATCAATAGAAAAACACCCAGTAAATATAATGTTATTTTAGTATTTCATACCTATAGAGTCTCGTGCACTTTACTATGTTCTACCAACATTACATTTGGTGCAGGTAATGAAATAAACAAAGAACGATGCGTGTTTAGAATACAATTTTGAAATTATTGTAGTTTAAATAGATTTATTGAGACCTTTAAGATTGTGTATGAAGATATGTCGCATGCATAATTCTAATAAACACACTTAAAGTGCTCTCAGAGGCACTATATGGTATTATCAAACTAATGTACTTTTTAAAAGGCTGAGTTACACCAAAGTGTCCGTTAAAATAATAACGATTAAATAATTTAACGATTAAGGTTAAAAATGGCGTCGAATGTACCAGCTGTCAATCGACTTTTAAAATAACACTGGTACATTCGACGCCATTTTTAACTTTACTCGTTACATTTACAGACAGTTTATTTTGGTGCAGGTGTTTTTAAGTCTACGGTCTATTCAATACAGCCACAGCGTATATAATGTAACGCAATACACCTATGTAATGTAATTTAAATTTCGTGGGTTAGTTTGGTGGGTGAATGGTTTTAGTGGGAGTGAAGTTCCAGACTGAATAAAATTGTTGACTCACCTTGTAAAACTTAGCGGGTCAACAGTTTGTTCGGTTGTCAGTAAATAAGAACCATAGGGACCTTTCTGAAACGGATACTTAAAGTGGTAGTGGTAGGTAATAGGGGAAAATGGGGCAAACATTAAAATGGTGCTTTTTTTTCGTAATATAATAGGAACTATTAAACTTTCTATGTATCTTATAAAACCAAGCTTCACGTGTTTTACTATTTTCCAAAATTTCATCAGGGGAAGTTGGGGGAAGACGGACACAATGAAAATTTGGAAGTAGTATCTGTATATAAGACTAACAGACACGTGTTTTACTATATTTTGACATTTCAGTAGGGGAAGGTCATATAATTTAACCAGGTACTGTTTTTTGTCAGATAATATGACGGGCCAACAAAAGTTAATACAACATAGATTAAGAACTAATGACTCAGTTCACGTGTTCAACTCGGCCCCTAACGTTTTTCAGGATCATTATAAAGGTAGTTTCTCTAACAAAAATAAAAACCGCATAACATTGCAATGAAAATAACTAGGTACTTACTTATTATAGCCACTTTCAGTTACTATAATAGAATCTAATGCAAAACAAATACGACGATTCGTAAAAGCGCTCACGTTTACAGATTATTGTTAAGAAAACATTTGTATAGGCACTTTCAGAAAGAATACTTGAGAATTCGTCGCTCCCTTATTGGCTATAGTTATAATATATAGCCACATATATGGGTGCTATTATTGCGAACCGAAAGAAACCAATTTCGTAACGTAAACAGCGTTTACTTCGCAAATATTTCACATAAATAACATCCCCTCATGTCTACGACGGACGAGACGATATGGCTTGTTAGATATTAAACTAGCATCTTACCTACTTACTAGTGTGAAGTCCTTGAATGTGGTCGATCAATACATCGTTGGTCGATCAATAAATTGTTGGTCGATCAATACATCGTTGGACGATCAATACATCGTTGGTCGATCAATACATCGTTGGTCGATCAATACATTGTTGGCCGATCAATACATCGTTGGCGATCAATACATCGTTGGTCGATCAATACATTGTTGGTCGATCAATACATCGTTAGTCGATCAATACATCGTTGGTAGATCAATGCATTGGTGTCGATGTGCCAGCTAAATGATGTGGCATGTGCGACGATAAAGACAAAATTTGCTTTACGAGGCTACTCTGCCTCATCGTTAAAATTAACTTCCCGGTTCGTAACCTCCCCTTGAAAGAAGACTACCACCCTGGCAAGAAATCAATGCAGGCTTCTCAAAACCAATGACTGATTAATTTAACGGATTTACAATTGTAAGGCCCGTGGTAACGAAATCGTTCGGTCGGCCTAGCGAATTTGTTGTAAGCAACACTCCTAACCAGTACCTTTATAAAAAACGTTAAATATTAGAACGAGTTTGATTATAATCATCAATCATTCCGCGGTTAATCTCAGATTCCTAATTGATAATTCCAAATTATGTATTCGATATGAGTTTATTTTGAGGACAGGGCAAGATAAAGGCAGACATTGTGAGTCGTTGACCCGCTCCGGACAAAAGCCCCCGTTAGCAGGTACACGATCATCACCGACTCTCATACAAATAGGTTACACTTTCTAAAACTTAAAAATAATAAGTCTTATCCGTTACTCTATAATAGAGGTTTATTGTTAGACGCTGATGATTTAATAATTTCACAAGATTAAGTAAATAACTCCCTTAATCTTGTGAGGATTGCTAATTGGTTGCACCATCATTGTTTATATTGAGCCATGCTCCCTTATATGGAAAAAATAGCCGACGTGCAGCGCCCACGCACAACTTGATCTTTCAATCCGACCGACTTTGACCGTAGGCTACTTATTCTTTAATGTTCCTAATAAATATTTAAGAATTACTTTTCTTAGAAGATAGCTTAGTCGTTTCGGTCCGTTTAGTTTGCGATTTATTCAGAGTTTTTGTACGAATGAAATATATTTCAACAGTTGTATTATAGGAATTCTAAGATAATCATATTGTTACGTGCTCGTCGGTCGTCGCTTTCACTTTAAAGATAGCATGTGTCAGGTAGCGAGATGGGTACCTACTCGGAGATGGCGGTACCTTCGCGCGGTAATGGGGCATTGTCGTTCTACAAAAAGCGACTTCTAATGAAGCGCAGGCTGTCCTCACTCACGCTATCGATCATACAACTGATATTTTAGATAAACGCCAAAATCTTACTATCGCTGTTCGTCGTACTAACAAATCTGTTACATAACGCCGTGTGTACGTACAGACAGCACTCTCGTGACGCGAGGTGACATTGTTTAATTTACACTTAACATTATAAGGATTTATTATTTGGCATTAGCATATATCTTGAGTTAGGTATTAAAAAATACAAATATTATGCTGTTCTCGAGGTATGGATTACTTTATATGGATTTATAGTCAGAGTGGGCGGGTAGGCGACCGTGAGCTTCGGTTCAGCCAACTCGTTCCCTTGCGACATGCTCGTGTGTTATTAACGTAATTGTTATGATGTATCCATCTATCATTATGAACAATACTATTCATGTTATTTTCTCTAAATAAATTCACGTTCAGTTTTTGCGAGCTGTTTAGAGCTAGAAATCTAGGTTCTACCAAAGGACTCTACCGGTTTGGTTAGGTGAAATTTAATTGCGTTCAGAGTTTGATGTTTTTATTTAATATCATGGTTATAAAGTTTTATAACAATATTGTACACCTACGATGTTGTTGTCTCATTTTAGAGACATGCAAAAACTGTATTTTTGTTATCTAAATAAATGCCTATCCTAAAAATTTTATCTCTATAATCAAATCAGAATAAAATATTCCATACAATGTTTTTTTTTCTTAACTAAGAATTTTACAATAATACTGGGCACTCAATAAGTATTTCTACGTGATCCAATAAGTAGGTATCGTTTATTATCATTTATATAGGGATGAGTTTCAGGATTGAGGTTCCACATTTGATTATACGAATTTGGTAACGCACTTCAATATCTTCAAATCATCCTGATGCTCATTATATAGTGTATTCATTTGTTATTTAAAGTATGGTATAACCTCTTACTACTTCGAACTTCGAAAATTACACAAAATTGTATGCCTCTCTGAAAGTATAAATCATATATGGAAGTGCTGTTACACACCTTCACAGTTCGATAGCCTCCGTAGACTAGTGGTTGCGCCTTTGGCGTTGTATCCGGATGTTGTGGGTTCGATTCCCACCCATGGCAAATAAAAAAAAATTGTACGTTTTAACTGTACAGTTTGCCATGATCTGGGTGTTTATAAAATATAATATAATGTATTATATCGTTGCTAACTAAGCTCTAGGCTTGTACTATGTGTACTAGAACACATAGTACAAGCTTAGAGCTTAGTTTGTGACCAGAGCAATATGTAAATTGTCCTAAAATAATATTAAAAAGAAATGGTTAGTATAAATAAAAAATATTCATCCGTCTCGCTCGCACTCATTTAAATCTACATATTAAAAAGAGATCATTATTGTTATTTTTGGTTTTCAAAGGAAATGTGAAATTGATCAAAATCATGCTGCCATATTCTGTTCTCACTTCTTGAGCATTGATTAGTTGTACACATTTTTAATCTCACTTTATGTTTTGGGCTTCTGTTTTCATGTTTGGAAAGGCGATTAAGCCTTAGGGAACATCCCTATTATTTATTTCTATGATGCCTCACGAGAGCCGTGTAGTTTAAAGTGGTTTGGTTATTTTTTTTAAATAAGGTACCTTCCACATGCTAATCTATTCTAGAGTGGTGGGGTCGGTCAAAGAGTTATCCATCATATAGTAAGCAGACCAGTTGCTATGCCCAAAGGGCAAGGTGTTCATCAAGTCACGCGATGTGACTGGTGACGGCCAAACAACTTATAGGTACTACAAGTCAGGTTTTATGTAGAGCTTTTTATTTGAGTAATTCCTACATTATTTATTTGGTTCTCAAAGTCATTTGAATGATTTTAGTGTGTAGGGTTTTATCACAATAAAATTAATGGACACTTATTATTTGAGTATTATACTGGGTCGAATTTCTATAATCTGAAATATTATCAGATTTAAGATACATTTCAATTATTCTACTCTGGGTCTTATTTCATAAACGTGACAATAGGGAATATGCATGTAACGCCAATTATTATTATTTTAATATATAATGTTCCTTTTATATCTTTGAACATATTTACAGTAATCTATTTTATTTTGATTAGCTAATTTTTTTATAAATACGATTTATAAAATCATTTTTTTTGTAGAAACGGAACGCATTTCTAAACGCTCCGACATCGCGACATTAGCAAAAACTTCAAGTGACGTCATTCGCGGATAAACAAATGTCAACGTGTGTTCTGTAGTCTACAATTTCTTGTTTTCTCGGGTATTTATTGTCCTTTATTACGATAATTTGTTAGAAACAAACCTTTTGACTAACTTTTGAGGTGCAATAACATTAAACTAATATGCTTTTTGAGCACGAATGACGTCACAGAATGGCGGCTAGTGATGTACCGTTTTTTACTGCGGTAGTGGCAGATAAAGTTTCAACCCTTTTATTTTTGTGTTATTACCATTTAAAAAATGTTTAATATTTGTTTTTAGGGTCTAATGTAGTTACTCTATCAAGTAATTAAATAATAAAAAAACATGCATATATTGTAATTTTGTATGACAATTTATAATACATTGCTTGGCTTAGATAGTTCTAAGTAAATAATTCCAACTAAACTAAGCAATGTATTATGGAATTGTCATGATAATTTACAATTGTCACGTTTATGAAATAGGCCCCTGGTTGTATATATTTTTATTGTATACATTGATGTATTATATCTATGATTGTATATTATATTATAATAAGTACCCAATTTCTAGTACCTCAACAAAAAATATATAATGTAGACGAACACTTTGTCATGGGAATTTTAGAGATTAAAATGTTCGAAATACATTACGTTTTACTTCGCTCTTATCAATCAAGTGCCAGATTAACATATTATAACAGTAGATTAATTTGATAACCCTTTGTATAAAAAAATAGGTGGAACGTTTAGATTTTTATTACTACGCCTTAAAGATGTAAAAATATATCAAACTACTCGAAGTAGGTATACGGTTATATATATTTTATAGATTTAATTTTCAGGTTCACGAATTTTGTTAATTTTCACTACAGATGAAGTGGACATTCACAAATTTATTTATGAAAAAAAAATGTTTAGAATAGTAGACCGTCAAACAAATTCGATACGATAAATTTAATTATAATTACAAAAACAATTAAAAATAATATTTATTTACATATATTTAATAAAATTTACAGAGTATAATTTAATTGGAGAACATCCAAAATACTTAATCTTGAAGATTTGATATCATTATTCACCCCACTTCATGTACATATGAACATGTAAGAACCCTATGATTTCGTGATTTTTAGCCAAAATTCAGGTTTTTTGGATAATAATTATATACTTTGCATAATTATATACTTAATACTATTTAAATACCACGGAACTAAACAACTAGTACAGTTAATATCCTCAAGAAGTATGATGAAAGTATTTCTCGAAATACCAAACAAGATCCTACGGACTTCAATTGAATTTCTTCAAAATATTAGGTACCAATTATTCAGTTTAGATATTTGTGAACAAGAACTTTTATTTGTGGCAGAACAATTCCATATATATATTTCTTTTTTTATTTAATTGTTATTATTACTTTAATACTCTTATATGTATGATTTATATTGTTTATTGATTTATATTCATTATTATTTTTATTATTGGCTGACTACTTAGAAGAGAGTTAATTATATACAATTTTATTTTATTACTGGGTACCTACTTATTATTATAATTGTATTTAGTTATTTATCATGTTTATGTTTTATAATACTATTTTGGATAGGAAGTAGAATAGGAGATTTAAAATGACTGATCTAAATTGTGTCTGTGGTAAGCTGCATGACAATGGGCCCATGCTGTTGTGTGATTCCTGTAAGAACTGGTATCATAGCGATTGTACAGGTAAGACAAGTTCAGAAATTGATACAATTGTTAACAATAATAACACATGGAACTGTTCCCTGTGTATTCAGAACCAACAAAATCCCCAACAGCCTTCTACATCATATAACCTTATCAGATGTCGCATTTGTCCTCAACCAAAATTTTTTAAAGGTATTCGTGGTCTAAAAATTCATTCTTCAAAATGTCATGTAGGTGTTCACTTGTTACCCTCCCAGGATTATGAGAACATCCAAAGCGAACTAGAAAAAATATGTGAGTATAAAAGAAATATACCAGTGGTGAGGAGAATACCTAGAGGTGCCCGACTAGCTGTTGCCCGTAAACTTACCAGTATTATTAAAGTATACGTTGATAAAAACGATAAATCCTCTTGGCTTGATTTGTTAAGTTTTGTTTATATGGGTTTACATGTTCAAAAAGATAATAGAAAGTCTTTAACATCTTTGATAAAAGATAATGTCACAAATTTTAAAAAACACAATTTTAGTTCTGATAATAAATTAAATAATAATTCTATCAGTAAAAGAGTAGAATACAAAATTGCCGATGGTGACATTAAAGGCGCAGTACAGTTAATATCTTCTACCGACACAATCGCTCCTGTTGACGTTAACACCTTAGAGACACTAAGAGTCAAACATCCCCTACCTACAAGAACTCTAGACTTGCCAACCCCACCAAATAATGACTCAGATTTTATAGTTTTTACAGAAAAAAATGTCCGTAATGCCATAGAATCCTTTCCAAATGGATCTTCGGGCGGAATCGACAGCCTTCGACCACAACATTTGAAGGATCTTCTTTCAATTCCCAACGATATTGTTGTATCAAGCTTTCTCTGTGAGTTAACTAGGCTTTGTAATCTTATGGCTGCGGGTAATGTTTTAAAAGAGGTAGTTCCTTATCTTTATGGTGCAAACTTAATTGCTTTAAAGAAAAAAGATGGAGGCATTCGCCCTATAGCCATCGGATGCACTTTTCGCCGCCTATTATCAAAAATGTGTTGTTGGAGTATTTCAAATTCACTTGAACAATATTTTAGCCCAATTCAATTAGGATTTGCTGTTAAGGGTGGTTGTGAAGCTGCAGTTCATACGGTTCGAACTCATTTATCTAGAGATACAGAGAGCGAGGTTCTGGTCAAAATTGACGTTAAAAACGCATTTAACAGCCTTGAAAGAGACACAATACTGCACATAGTTTTGGAAAAAGCGCCGAAATTATATCCCTTTCTTTGGCAGTGTTACTCTTCTCCTACAAAATTATTTTATGGAGAAAAAATAATCTTGTCTAGTACTGGTTGTCAGCAGGGAGACCCATTAGGTCCTGCTATATTTAGTCTTGCTATCCAACCTATAATAAGCACATTGAAGTCAAAATTAAACCTTTGGTATCTCGACGATGGGAGCCTTTCCGGTAAAGCAGAAACTGTGCTGTCTGATTTAGAAGCCTTAATACCAAAATTCAAGCAGATAGGGTTAGAATTAAATTCTGATAAATGCGAAATTTATTTCTTTCAATCTTATATATATAATGTTACTCAAAAATTAAAATTTCTCAAGTCATTTCAATCATTTTTACCCAATATTCACGAAACTTTCGAACAAGATTTATCACTTCTTGGATCTCCACTTACAAATAAATGTACTTATGATATTATGAATAAAAAATTAGAACATTTTAAATATTTTTCTGATCGCTTAAGTCTAATTCACACACATATCGCTTTTTTCTTGTTAATAAATTGTTTTCACGTCCCCAAGTTAACTTATTTGCTACGGTCTTCCCTTGCATGGCGCCATAAAGATATTTTATCAAAATTTGATGATACTATTAAAATAACCCTAATAAACATATTAAACATACAATTATCTGAAAATAATTTCATTCAAGCTTCTCTTTCGGTAAGGTTTGGTGGTACTGGTATTCGAAGAATTAGCGACATTGCTTTACCTGCATTTTTGGCTTCAGTTCATGGTTCTAGTAATCTCATCGGTTCTATTCTAAACCCGTCTAACGGTGACGTCGAGATTGCAGACATGACTGAAGCTATCGATTCTTGGCGGCATATTTGCAATGTTTCAGATTTACCAATAACACTAAACTCACAGAAAGCTTGGGATACTCCAATAATCAAACTAACCCATGATTATCTTTTGAATGGTGGTTCAATTTCAGATCATGTTCGTTTATTAGCATGCTCGGGGCGTGAGTCTGGTGCATGGCTTCAGACATATCCCTCCCCACAACTAGGTACACTTTTAGATAATAACTCCATAAGAATATGTTTCGGTCTTCGCGTTGGTGCCAAAATTTGTCAACCACACAATTGTGTTTGTGGGGAAAGGGTCGACGAGTTTGGTCATCATGGGCTCTCATGCTCCAAAAGTTCGGGCAGAGTGTCCAGGCATGCTGCTTTAAATAACATCCTACACAGGGCTCTCGTCTCCGCTGATATATCTAACGTCTTAGAACCTACCGGTCTTTCCCTAGAAGATGGAAAAAAACCAGACGGTATGACTTTAATACCTTGGGCGCGCGGTAGAGCCCTGATTTGGGATGCAACATGTGTGGATACTCTTGCCCCAAGCCATTTGCAACTATCATCTACCAAAGTTGGTTCTGCAGCTGCAAAGGCTGAAACGACAAAACATAATAAATATAAACATCTTAAAGTTCATTATGAATTTTCAGCCTTTGCAGTTGAAACTTTTGGGGCTTGGGGCCCTGATGCTAAACACCTCGCAACACAAATTTCACGGCATCTGTATAATAAATATAGCGACAAGCTGGCTCACCATTATTTTGTACAGAGGGTCAGCATGGCTATACAGCGCGGAAACGCCGCCAGTGTAATGGGCACATGTCATGCCGCTTATGACAGGGACCTATTATTTTAAGCCGTCTTATTTTACTTCCTTCCCTTTTTAGTTATACGATTAGGTTTATTTTAGTTTTAATTTTTCTTACTTTTTATACTTTATATATTTTTCTCTGAATAAATGATTATAACTGCCATTATATACCTATTATAACAAAATATACTCTGGCCATGAACGGTTGACCAAATATACTTTTTTTTTTATTGGAGAACGGCATGTGTCTATTTCTTTTTTAAAAAGTTCTGCACCTTAAGCATATTTCACTCTCTCAAAGGTTAGCTGGTAGAAAATGCCTAAAGCATTAAGGTATATATGTACAATTTTGTGCAATAAAGAATTTTAAATAAATGTGATTTTGTATATAAGTGGTAGTGAGCAGACTTAAAAGTGCATGAATGGGGTCAATCAATAATTGTTCTTAAACAACATTGATTGCTCCCACTATGCTGGCTAAATGATGCGATTAAGAAATTGGCGGCGACAAAGACGAATTGCATTACGGGTATATATGCCCTGCACTACACCCTAAAATCTGGAAGAAGCGTCAATCCGTCGTCGCCCAATAAATAGCTTTAGGATTGTTTTAAAGATAAAAGTTTTATGCATTAAAAACCAATTAAAAAAGTCACAAAAATGTGAATAGTTCGTAATATGAATCATTTTAGTGTTAGGTCGGGATTGAATCTGAATCTCACGATCCTGGCTGGCGACCCCTCGGGGTGAACGCTCGGGAAGTCGACGACACGGCGGACCAGGGTAATTACTGTCGCTACTCTACCTACGCCCTATCCACATCACTAATCATGCACTTGCGCTGTTTGTGCTACTTACTTATGATTTATATCAATCTGTCTTTTTATTCGGTAATCCTAGGATGCGCCTGCACATAGAGCGTAAGTTATAATATGTGTTGTAAGGAACTTTGTTTATTTTTCTAATTTAATTGGTCGTTTGATGATTTAACTTACAACCAAGTAAATTATTCTGTAATATTTCAGTCTCATCCACCAGGAAAAATAAAAAAAACAATTTTAACGTTTATAATTTCAATATAATATCTCTTTCATTTGTTATCTGTAATTATAATACCTATGATTATAATAATTTAGGGTAGCCTATAGAAGGGACCAGACCTTAATGTAAGTGGAGTTTTTATTGGGTACAACTTTTCAGTTATCATGAATTAATAGAAAACAGTATGAAAGTTTGATGGTTGGACCCACTATGCCGTCTTATAAGATGCCTATATACGCTTCGTTTATAAAATGAAAGAAATACTAAAGCAGGTAGCGCATTCCATATTTAAACTGTGCGGCAGATGCCGGAATAACTTTTTTTTAATGGATGGCAACAGCTGATCTAAGCTCACAATATTATAATATGCCGACCAACGTACTTTAACTTATTCGTACGTAGTGTTTTGGCCAAATTTTAATGTTGAATAACATACATATGACATCATCACACGTAGGTCGGATGCTGACCGTTAAAAACGGTCAAAAAATCTTTCACGTTTTCGCTGCATAAAGGTGTTAATACACTGGATGTTACGACCTATTAATTTACGGTAATGGCTCGACATAAAAAGGGGAGAAAGCCTTTTAAAACTTGGTTTCTTTTCCTTATAAAACAAACTCAATGTATTTTATTACAGACTATTGCTACGGCATTTATTGAAACCGGTTGTTAATATCTTGGCTTATTCAAGGGCATTCAGAATTAAGTTTAATCCCTAAGAGTGATCCCTGGGTACACTGTTTCAGGAGATCGTAAAGTGTGTTGTGGACCAGTTTACGACATATCCCAGTAGTATTTGTAGCAAGAAATTTTATCTGGTTTATCCATTTGTTCTAATAAAACTGACGGATGTAGGTATGTATGTAACCACATATATGCTCAACGAAGCATGGGCTATGATATCATAGTTTAGGTATGCTCATAATTATTTGATTTTCTTTTGCAGTGTACAACTAAAACTTAGGTAGTCAGTAACTACCCAACTAAAGTGAATAAATAACTTAAATTCAAAGAAACAAAAAGTATATAAATACAAATGAAAAATAAATAAGAATAAAGTATATTAAATTAAAATATTCCTCAAGTTTGTCCTGAGGCATACATACTATCCAAGACGATGACGGATACCTAAGTTACACTTTGAAAGTGTTTTTTAAACTTTTAATTTTGAAAAGGGTTTGTTTTTGTTTTAGAACAAATTACACAT
>CAWUHH010000687.1:0-10133 GCA_963921915.1 Hyposoter dolosus | reverse complement strand
GCTTTCTTGAATGTGGGAGTCGATTTCGGTGGTCCGTTTATTGTCAAAGAAAGTAGGCGCCGAAACGCTCGTACCTATAAGGCATACCTTTGTCTGTTCATCTGTCTCAGCACTAAATCCGTCCACTTGGAAGCTGTGACAGAACTGTCAACAGAGGCTTTTTTGGCCTCTCTTGCCCGCTTTGTAGCACGTCGCGGATTATGCGCAAAAATTATCAGTGACTGCGGAACCAATTTTGTTGGCGCGAATCGCTATCTTAACGATATTTACAAATTATTACGCAATAACAACGATCTCGCAGCCGCGTTTACGCATCGTCATATTCAATGGGAGTTTAATCCCCCAGGTGCACCCCACTTTGGGGGCATCTTTGAGAGTGGAATTAAATCCACCAAATACCATTTAAAAAGGGTAGTCGGTTCCCAGGTTCTTACGCTAGAAGAGCTTTTTACGGTCTTCGCCAAAATCGAGGCGATACTTAATTCGCGACCGTTATGTGTATTATCTACCGAACCTCAGGAATCGAATGTCCTTACACCTGGCCACTTCCTAGTGGGCGGACCGCTCGTCGCTGTGCCCGAGCCTGTACACGATGACACTTCATGTCCGCGTTCTCGCTGGCAGATGATTCAAACGCTCACTCAGGGCTTTTGGCGCAACTGGCAGAGAGAATACCTACACACTCTGCAACAGAGAAACAAATGGTTTCAATCAACGCCAAATGTAAAGATGGATGATGTAGTGGTACTCGTAGATCCAAACCTACCACCCTTGCAGTGGTCTTTAGCTAGGATACATGAGCTACACCCTGGCTCTGACGGAGTGGTTCGCGTAGTAACTGTGCGTACTCCGAAAGGGCATTTCTTACGGCGCCCTGTCGTTAAGATCTGCCCTTTACCAGTAGGCTAAGCTAGTTTAGTTTACTGATAGGTATCTTAGTTTTATATTCCTTTATTATATTTTATTAGGTTAAGATATTTTGTACTTTCCGAGCACCAAATTATATCATTTTATTTTAACTTTTTTCTGAAATCAGAGGATTTCAAGTGGGGGGAAATGTTCAGACATTAACAATGTCCTTATAATTAATTCCTATCCAAGTTTAAATTCCTATTTCCTACTGAACCCCTTGCCTGGTTTTAAAACGTAAAACAAAACGTCTTCGACGCGGTTCCGTGCTTGACCGCGAGAGGTCGCTAACATACAAAAGAAATTATTATACGTGTACACATCGCTCCCGTGCCGGGTGATAAATAAATCAATAAAAAAGGCAGGTAAAGCCAAGTGATAGTGAAAACTGTGTTCCTAAAGAGACCAGGCTGCTCCAGAGGTATGTCCAGATCCTTCATTATTCCATTTGTTGTGTCTAGCAGAACCTAGCCATTTGCATAGATACATTTTTACTTGCCACCCCAATAATTGTGTCAAAATAACGTATAGCTGAGTGTCTACCAGCAGCCAAAGACCCATGTCCGTTCAGTGTGTAAGTACCAAAAACAATGCTCCCAATACATTATTATATTTTATAAGTAGGTAAGTTTATAGTCAACATATATAGATATGTTCATTTCTAAAGCATTAATCTTCTAAAGCTGAGGTTCCTAACTAACACAGCCACATATGGTATAAGGTACAGATTAATAGATAACAAATACAACATGTTCCATCCCACAAAGTAGTGTACCTATTATTATTAATTTACATCAACAACCTACCAAAAAGCAACTTGAAGGGTACTACTACCATTCCAACGTAACCTATTTGCTGATCATAAGTATATCAATTTTAATTAAAAATGAAAGTTATATGAGAATATTGACACTCAAATAGAAAACACTTTAAACATAGGTAATAAATAAATAGCTTCAGGAACACAGTCTTGATGCTTATAATTTTAAACCATATCGGTATAAGAATGAATTTTGATGCTTATAATTTTAAACCATATAGGTATTAGAATAAATTTAATAAAAAAGAATAAAAGTTTATTGTTAAGTTAATAGTAATGTATAATACTAAGGATATATTTAGAAACAATTATAAATATAAAACACACATAGGATAAGTTGAGTCATTTAATTATCAATACATAATTTATAATCTAAATTTATATACCTACACTTTTTGAAGTTAAATGAGGTAACTGTGCAATATGCAGGGCATGAAATAAAGTTGAGGAGGAATAGGGTAAATATTAGTGATATAGGTTCTATTTATTTTACATAAAATATAAGTAGTTTATTTTGCAAAAAAATATATGACATGTGTATATTTTTAGATATCTACACAATATTAATACACTCCATAAATATAGACTTACCATATCCAGGATTACAATTATATGGCAGTTAATTATATTTTATAAGTTACCCGAGTGTATCAATAATGATTTGAAATTTATTTAATCTACAGACCAACTTAAAAACATCTAAGTAATTGTTAAGCTTATAGAATAAATAAATATTTTGAAAATGAAATTATATGTAAAATAACAGAAACATTAATTCTCTTATTTAAGAAAACTTTTTGAGTGTTTAGGATGGAGTAATGTTTTATATCTTTTTTATTAATTAATTTTATTGGTAAAATACCAATGATCATACTTAAGTATGTTAGTTTAGATGGTCTCTGGGTACATTGCGGATGGTTTAGTGTCAATGAGTTATCATGACCAATGGTATTCTCAGTCTACCAATCAAGTGGCAAGCTCATAGTGGTATTTGTATAGACACAATATTTTGACTCCGTGGTGTTGTCAAACATTTTTTTTTAGAACATTAATTAAACAATAACTGATTGGTACACACCGGCAATTGAAGTTAGATCTAAAACTGTACTGTTAGTCCTATGGTCTAACCAAGTCGGACACCATGTTCTGTAGGGATATTGTAGGAAATATAAAGAAATAAAAGTTGATTTTCTCTAATCTATTGTTTTAATTTATAATTTTTACTCGCTGTTCTAATATACTCTCTAGCTTATAGTGTAGGTACCAGAAAAAAAAAACTAATACATTGTATTTTTTATGTAGGGTTTATAGCCTCTTTTGTGATAAATAATAAAATGCTGTTACCAAGATACCCACCTACCCAATACAAAAACACATATGGTACATGATACAGTTGTCTTTACAATATTCACTTTGAGGCAATAGGTGTTGACAAACAAATGGGCTGGTACACATCGGTGTTTAAATTTGTGACCTAAAACTGTAGTTTTAATGTCTACAGTCTAACCAAGTAATGCACTATGTTTGGTAGGGATATTATAGGAAATATATATGAAAAAAAAGTTGATATTCTCTAATCCATTGTTTTAATTCAATAATATAAACTGAAGGCCATCTTTTCCAATATGTTGGCCAACTACTGCTTTAGTTGGTCTATTAATTACCCCTTTTTTGTAAATTAGTATTTTATAGGGCACTTTAGTCCATTCATGCTTTATACCTAGGGGCTCCATTTTTTTTTTTACTTTCCACTTGTGTCTGGCCACACCTATAACAAAGACATTTATTAAAATCAAAAATAGTATCTTAATACATTCATTTATTAATAACAATAGGCCATGTGTGGGAATCAAACTCACGAATATACTCTCATCTAATTCTGTAAGATATTGAAGAAAATTTTTCATGTACCTACAGCATATAATAGGTACTTAAATATTATAAAATAATGCTCAGCATGTTGTTCTGCCTAAAAATGCATTTCCTACCAACAAAATGCTGCTAATCTAGACAAATGATAACTTATTTATCATAACATATCACACACGTTTAAAGTAGTTACAAAAACAACTTAATCTTTGTAGCAACAAACTATTTGATTAGGTATTACATCGCTAATAGTCGGGCTACAATTTGATGTGAAGAAATTATAATGTATTTAGCTACAAGACGAGATTAGAGTTCTTAAAATATAAACAAATAATATATACTTACATCATCAATTTTACTGCATGTTTCCGTATCTATGTATTTTTTTCCGGCGTAATATTATTTGGTGCACTTATTTTATTATTAACTACTTAATAAAACACCATAAATATAATATTTCGTTACATGTTTATGAAATACGAAATTTCCAAAATTTTGCTAAGTACTAATGACAGCTGCTGTCTGGAAAATAGTAAACGAAATGACCGGTTTCATTCGTTCCTAAGCCAGAGTGCCTCTCGCTTTTAATTCTCTAGCCAAATTGGCAATTTTGGCTCACGCTTACCGTTGGCTTGAAGGCCAATGGAATGAAATTTCTCTAAGGCCCCAGATGTCCTTGCGGTGCACAGACAGGAATTCATATTCTACGTAGATACCCCAGTTATAAAAAAATAATGAAAATTTTCTCTTGGTAACCTGCTTATCAAACAAGAATTATTTTCTTGTTTCTAAACTGGTTATCAAACTCTGATTATCTCGGCATAAGCGATGTAATCATACAGTATTTCTGCCAATGAAAAAAAGAAAAATATAATCAACCGATTTTCACACTTAAGATCACTACGAAAGCTTATTCTACAAAAAAGTACAATTTGCATAATAATATCCTATAGGTTAAGTTAACACGTTCGTAACCAATCACGAAAAGTCGCGTGTTGCAAAAAAAAAAACGTACTAATATTTTTTGCCATGGGTGGGAATAGAACCCACGACCTCCGGATACAACCCCAAAGGCGCAACCACTAGTCTATGGAGGCTGTAATATGAAAGATATAACACAAACACGAGACTACAGTCTTCGGGCTTCCCTCAGAGATATAACACAAACACGAGACTACAGTCTTCGGGCTTCCCTCAAAGATATAACACAAACACGAGACTACAGTCTTCGGGCTTCCCTCAAAGATATAACACAAACGCGAGACTACAGTCTTCGGGCTTCCCTCAAAGATATAACACAAACACGAGACTACAGTCTTCGGGCTTCCCTCAAAGATATAACACACACACGAAACTACAGTCTTCGGGCTTCCCTCAAAGATATAACACAAACACGAGACTACAGTCTTCGGGCTTCCCTCAAAGATATAACACAAACACGAGACTACAGTCTTCGGGCTTCCCTCAAAGATATAACACACACACGAGACTACAGTCTTCGGGCTTCCCTCAAAGATATAACACAAACACGAGACTACAGTCTTCGGGCTTCCCTCAAAGATATAACACAAACACGAGACTACAGTCTTCGGGCTTCCCTCAAAGATATAACACAAACACGAGACTACAGTCTTCGGGCTTCCCTCAAAGATATAACACAAACACGAGACTACAGTCTTCGGGCTTCCCTCAAAGATATAACACAAACACGAGACTACAGTCTTCGGGCTTCCCTCAAAGATATAACACAAACGCGAGACTACAGTCTTCGGGCTTCCCTCAAAGATATAACACAAACACGAGACTACAGTCTTCGGGCTTCCCTCAAAGATATAACACACACACGAAACTACAGTCTTCGGGCTTCCCTCAAAGATATAACACAAACACGAGACTACAGTCTTCGGGCTTCCCTCAAAGATATAACACAAACACGAGACTACAGTCTTCGGGCTTCCCTCAAAGATATAACACAAACGCGAGACTACAGTCTTCGGGCTTCCCTCAAAGATATAACACAAACACGAGACTACAGTCTTCGGGCTTCCCTCAAAGATATAACACACACACGAAACTACAGTCTGGGCTTCCCTCAAAGATATAACACAAACACGAGACTACAGTCTTCGGGCTTCCCTCAAAGATATAACACAAACACGAGACTACAGTCTTCGGGCTTCCCTCAAAGATATAACACACACACGAGACTACAGTCTTCGGGCTTCCCTCAAAGATATAACACAAACACGAGACTACAGTCTTCGGGCTTCCCTCAAAGATATAACACAAACACGAGACTACAGTCTTCGGGCTTCCCTCAAAGATATAACACAAACACGAGACTACAGTCTTCGGGCTTCCCTCAAAGATATAACACACACACGAGACTACAGTCTTCGGGCTTCCCTCAAAGATATAACACACACACGAAACTACAGTCTTCGGGCTTCCCTCAAAGATATAACACAAACACGAGACTACAGTCTTCGGGCTTCCCTCAAAGATATAACACAAACACGAGACTACAGTCTTCGGGCTTCCCTCAAAGATATAACACAAACACGAGACTACAGTCTTCGGGCTTCCCTCAAAGATATAACACAAACACGAGACTACAGTCTTCGGGCTTCCCTCAAAGATATAACACAAACACGAGACTACAGTCTTCGGGCTTCCCTCAAAGATATAACACAAACACGAGACTACAGTCTTCGGGCTTCCCTCAAAGTTATAACACAAACACGAGACTACAGTCTTCGGGCTTCCCTCAAAGATATAACACAAACACGAGACTACAGTCTTCGGGCTTCCCTCAAAGATATAACACAAACACGAGACTACAGTCTTCGGGCTTCCCTCAAAGATATAACACACACACGAGACTACAGTCTTCGGGCTTCCCTCAAAGATATAACACAAACACGAGACTACAGTCTTCGGGCTTCCCTCAAAGGTATAACACAAACACGAGACTACAGTCTTCGGGCTTCCCTCAAAGATATAACACAAACACGAGACTACAGTCTTCGGGCTTCCCTCAAAGATATAACACAAACACGAGACTACAGTCTTCGGGCTTCCCTCAAAGATATAACACAAACACGAGACTACAGTCTTCGGGCTTCCCTCAAAGATATAACACAAACACGAGACTACAGTCTTCGGGCTTCCCTCAAAGATATAACACAAACACGAGACTACAGTCTTCGGGCTTCCCTCAAAGATATAACACAAACACGAGACTACAGTCTTCGGGCTTCCCTCAAAGATATAACACAAACACGAGACTACAGTCTTCGGGCTTCCCTCAAAGATATAACACAAACACGAGACTACAGTCTTCGGGCTTCCCTCAAAGAATCCGTCTTTGACCTGAAGACCTGTTTGTTTCCAGGATAGAATGCAAAAGTTTCAGCTGCTACGACAACTTCGTGCCCAGCAACAACGCCGGCGTCCCCGACCACACTCCCACGCACGCCGCGCTGCACCATCTGCAGAGGTAGGTTTGTTCAAGATGGTTCAACACTCTTCTTCTTAGGGAGGAGTTTGTCTGCTTGCCCTATGGAATACATCCGGAACTACGGGCTATTAGTTCTGGATATGTTCCATAGATAGGACAGGCAGACAGACTCCTCACTGAGGAGAAGAGTCTTGCACTATTTGGATTATGACTCCTTTTTCATAAATTTAAAGTAAATGTTCCGTATGTTAAAATTAATAAAACGAGCTGAGAACTTTTTTTTTTATTGAAACGGGTGATTGATTTGACGATAAAGCAGCGAGGAAATTAAAATATACTCGTAATACAAATACGGGGCCCTACCAGGAAGCCACATGAAATACCGATCGACACGTTGATCGGTTGAAAGCGAAAATAAAATGTGTGTGATTTGACGTTTCTCGGCAATCAAGTTCTACTCATAGACAATATTCTCTGTATATTTTTATCCATCGACGCGTCGTCGATCGGTTTGTCGATATGGCTTCCCGGTAAGGCCCACGTCCATGTCGCCGCCCATTTCGTAAACGCCAGCTCGTCGCGATGATTGGATAGACTCAATAACCCATCTATAAATAGTTGCACAAGTTGGTATAATGAAACTGGGACCAACAGCTTAACGTGCTCTCTGAGACACTATAGTGGTGTTAAACAAATGTACATTTTTTTTTAGATCTCATTGGTACACACCGGGGTTTGAACCAGGGACCTAAGTGTTTTTAAAACTCAGCCACCACACAGTATGACATTAAACCAAACCTTTTGTGTTTCAGTTTACTGCGAGGTGTGACGAATAGGTTAAAATCTTTACCGGTGTCCGAGCTGGAGATATCTGCCTCCGTTCCTGAGGACATTGACATCGAAGACTTGCACGTAAGTGTTTGTTTATACGGAAAAAATGTGGACTCGTAATGCATTTGCGTCTTTAACCCATTTCGTAACCGCATCCTTTAGGTGGCATATTGTTAAATAATAATGTATTGATGGATACTTTGTAGGTCTGTTTACCATAAGGTACATGGCATGCTCCAATAAAAAAAAAATTAAGTAGGTTTATTTGTAAAGTCCATTTCATGATAGAAGTCCCGCGGCAATAATTGGAACTAATACAATTTTGGGACTAATAAACCAATTGTGCTAAATGTTAGTAGCTACGATATTAAAATATATATATGTCTTAGTTATATACGTGTAAGACCTACAAAGTCCATGAATGGGACCAATCAATAATTGTTCTTAAACAATACCTACCTGCGCAGAAACAATTTTTTCGAATGTCTGCGTGAACTTACCCCCACTATAACCTTGGTAACTACTTATTAAAGTTAGTTAGGTTAGGTACTATCCAACAAAAAAAAAATGCCAAAGAAATTAAAAAGTATATTAACGTTCTATGTATGAAAATACATCAGGGTATTTAACCCTATTTCAGAATACTATAATCCACAAAACTGGGACCTCTAAGAACGGAGCCTCCAACGCTGCTGTGGACATCTCCACCCACCCCCATGGAACTCAGCCGTGAGTAGGTTTATGCTATGTATACCGCCTACGTGGTTGCGTTCTATCCGGAGGTCGTAGGTTCGATTCTACCTCATGGCAACTAGTATATATTTACCTACAACTTCCTGTGGATATTTATGAAATACAATATGTATTAATTAGAGATGTGCCGAATAGTCGGCGACTAGTCGGTAAAGCCGACTATCCGGCGACTATCATAGTCGGCGACTAGTCGGCAAAGAGCACCGACTACCCGGCTTCTTATTTTGTATATATTTCTCAGTATATGTATGGAGAGGAAATTACATTATATAAAAACCTTGATTATTTATCAATATTTTTATTTTATAAAGCAACCTCCTTTGGAAATAAATAAGTTCTTAAAATTTATTAAAAGTAAATTATGATATAAAAAGACTAAAGCTTTTGCCCTTTCTGGCAGCAATCGGTTTCGGCGGCGCGGCCGTTGCGACTTTCCCGACCGTTGCGACTTTCCCGACCGTTGAGACTTTCCCGACCGTTGCGACTTTCCCGACCGTTGCGACTTTCCCGCGAATCAAACTGTAAACGAAACGTTACGAAAATCACCGAAACCGTGATCGGCTTGGCCGATCAGTCGGCCTCTTTACAACGACTAATCGGCTAGTCGGCCAAAGTCATAATTGGCACATCTAGTATTAATATTGTTGGTCCTGGTACGTTAGTACAGCCCTATTTTTTGTAAAAAAAAAGTACTATCACGGACGTCTAGGGCTCTAGGCGGTCTCAGGTTAGTGGGGTTTTATTCCCACATTGTATTCTGAGTCTATACCGAACAAGAGGCACTATAGTGATGTTATTAAACTAAGTTACATTTTTTTTTAAATTAAGTAATAATTAAATTGGTTAGACCTCACTACTACGGACTACCTATACCACTTTGTGACATATTTAAGATGATGAGTACCTCAAGGCATAAAATACCGCTAAATAGCCTCAGTGTGCCCGGCGAAGGGTGTTCCAATCTCGTCGACGCCGAAGAACTCTGATGGTCGGATTAATAGTCGTTGCTAAGCACTTGCTAATGCTTAGCCGATGCGGACTGTCAAACTGCATATGAAAAAACTAAATTTTGACAGTTCCAAACAATGGCTTAGGCTAAGCAACGACTATTAATCCGACCATGAGTTTACACCTAACAAATGGCGAGGTTATGGCGCTAACCCGCATGCAATGGTTTTTCCAGAGAACCGTGGTGGCGAGAGAGATTGGCTCTGGAACAAAGCAAGCTGTGGCTTCTGGGGTTCAGCAAGGGCTGTGTGGTCCTCAACCAACTCGTCTACGAGTTCCACTACACCCAGACCCTCACGCCGGGAGACGACCGCATGATGAGGTAAACTTAGATGTGGAATACACACATACACACTAGCTGACCATCGCAACTACGTCTGCGTAACTTAAACTTGCTCAACCCATGCAACGGAAGCTCTCAAAAGGAATATTTTCCCACAGTTTTTGCAATATTGTTCATTGATGCTCTGCTCCTATAGCTTT
>CAWUHH010000686.1:0-10938 GCA_963921915.1 Hyposoter dolosus | reverse complement strand
AAAGCTTTTTAGCTAAAATAACAAGTATTTTTTGTTTACCTAATTAAATTATAATTCTGCAATTTTTCAAGAAACGATTCATATATAAAACTCATCTATATAAAATATTTGGAGCATTAAAAGATACCCACTGACTAAAAAAGTCAAATTATGAACTCGAAGGAATTAAAAGTGGTAAAACTACTATTTAAGATGTCTTGAATTTCATGGTGAATTTGGTGATACATTTTTTTTTTTAATAATTTGCTGTGCGGTTGAGTATACAAGTAGTAAAAGCAACTATTTAAGATGTCTTCAGTATGATGGTGACTTTGGCGATACATTTTTAATACTTTGCTGTGCAGCTGTGCGTGTTTAAAAAAAAAAACAATATTTAGGTTTAAATACATTTTATTTATTCTTATTCCTAATATTTTTATCACTGTTATTGTTAGTTAAATTTTCATAATTTTTATTCTGGCCACAAATTAATTTTATAAAGTTATATATATATATATAAAGTCTCATATGTACATAATTTTTCATAGATATATTAATTTAGATTTTTTTTTTTTAATAGTTGTAATTTATATTTAATACCTAATACTTACCTTTAAATTACTATATTCTTTTAATGGCAAGTAACTTGACTTCCTTAAGCGCAATTAATTCTACAGTTTTTAATCAGAATAATATAGTTTGGCAGACATGTTCCTTGTGTACTGATGGTCGACAATTTAAAGGCAAAAGAGGTTTATCTCGTCATCTAGCTTGGCATCGACAAAATTCTGTTTCGCTGCCCCTTTCTAATCAGCCTACAGATAGCATTAACAACAATAATATTGCCAATACCACTGAACCTTTTTGGTTAACTTTATGTAATTTAAAGCAAAATATTCCAGTCATTAAGAGAATACCAAGAGGGGCGCGCATTTCCGTGGCAAGGAGTTTAGCAGACACAATAATTACGGTATGTAATGAAAACACAAACAAGTCATGGGAAAAATTATTTACATTTGCCTATAGAGTTTTACATATAAATAAACAAAATGCAAAAAAGCAAAATTTGACCAATATTATTCGATCTAACATAAAAAATATACACTTACCAAATTATGGAAATTCTGACTCTGTACATCCGTACAACAATATTAATAATAAAATTGAGAATAAATTGGCTGATGGAGATGTACAAGGTGCTGCTAAACTGCTTTTCAGTCATGACATATTGGCGCCTGATAATTCTGACACCGTAAATGCCCTCCAAAGTAAACATCCACAGCCGTCAATATCCTCGTCTGTTCCTCTGGAACCTGATCCGCATCAGGAAAATTTAGAAGGGACTATAGGTGATGTGATTCTTTCCATATCATCTTTTCCCAGTGGTTCATCAGCTGGTATAGATGGAATATCACCTCAACATCTAAAGGATCTAACTGGTAAGACACTGGGAGAAGTTGGGCGGAGTTTAATATCAGCCATTACACAACTAATAAATTTAATGCTTACAGGTAAGGTACCATCTAACATTTTACCCATATTATATGGTGCCAACCTTTGTGCTTTGACAAAAAAAGATGGTGGGATACGTCCAATTGCAATAGGTTCAACATTTCGGCGCATAACATCTAAAATTTGTTGTAAATATATTAAACCGACAATGAAAAATATTTTTGAACCTATTCAATTGGGCTTTGGGTGTAGTGGAGGTTGCGAAGCAGCCGTGCATGCAACACGAAAATATCTCCAGGCAAGCAAAACATCTATTTTATTAAAAATTGACGTAAAAAACGCTTTCAATACAATAGATCGTTGTACATTTTTAAATGAAATTCTAAATCATACACCAGAAGTTTATTCCTATGTATATCAATGCTACAGTTCATCTACTAAATTAATGTACAAAAAACATGAAATATCTTCCGCTGTTGGTTGTCAACAGGGTGATCCTCTCGGACCAGCTATTTTCAGTATAGCGATTCATTCCATTTTAAATAAACTAAAATCTAAACTAAATGTTTGGTATTTAGATGATGGCACATTAGGTGATGAAATAGATATAGTGTACAATGATTTGGAAGAAATTATTTTAAAATTTTCATCTATTGGTCTTCAATTAAATTTTGGTAAATGTGAATTATACATTCCTGAAGTTTACAATCTAGATGAACGAAATTATATAATTCAAAAATTTAATATTTTGGCACCGAATTTAAAAATTATTAATAAAGAATCGTTAAATTTATTAGGCGCTCCTATATTTGATGATAGTATACCTCATTTTCTGAATTCTAAATTAAATACATTTAATTTAATATCAAATCGAATTTATGAAATAAAAAGTCATATAGCCATGTACATTTTTAAATATTGTTTATTCTTACCAAAATTTACATATATTTTAAGATCCAGCCCTGTTTGGAAATTCCAACCTATTCTCGAAACTATTGATAGTTCATTAAAACAAAAACTAGAAATAATACTAAATTCCAAAATAAATTCACAGGCATTTATTCAGGCTACTTTACCAATAAAATTTGGCGGCTTAGGTATTAGAAAATTATCTGACGTAGCCCTACCCGCATACTTGTCCTCTGTCCATAGCACTCAAGACCTTATTGGTAGAATACTTAGCCCGTCCATTGGGGACGTCGAGGCTGTGTGCTTGGCAGAGGCCAAAGAAGCTTGGAAAGTGGTATGTCCGGAGGAGGATCTTCCTAATACTCCAACAATACAGAGGTCGTGGGATTTACCAATGGTTAAGCGTGTTCATCAAAAATTGGTGGATTCATCCCCAACAATTGATGACCGCGCACGTATTCTTGCGGTGTCAGAGTATGAGGCCAGTCAATGGCTTAATGCGCTTCCCTCAAAAAATTTGGGTACGTTATTGGATAACAGTACACTAAGAACATCCGTTTGCCTACGCTTGGGATTAAAGGTGTGCGAACCTCATCGCTGTCTGTGTGGTAAAGATGTCGGCGAGTTGGGTCACCACGGACTCTCGTGTTCTAAAAGTGCTGGCCGATTTTTCCGTCACAGTGCCTGTAATGACCTTATCCGTAGGACGCTTGCCATGGTCTCGATTCCGTCTATTTTGGAACCCAACGGCTTAAATCGAGACGATGGCAAGCGACCAGACGGGATGACTTTGGTACCTTGGAGTTTGGGACAGTCTCTTGTATGGGATTTTACTTGTTGTGATACATTGGCTCCCTCCCATCTCCAAGGTACCTCAGTGAAAGCAGGGGCTGCGGCGGAACAGGCGCAACTAAGCAAGCGTCGAAAATATCAATCAATTATTAAAGATTATATATTTTCGGCGTTTGCTGTAGAGACGATGGGTCCGTGGGGGTCTGAGGCAAAAGCCTTTTATAAGGAAATTGCCCCCAGGCTCGTCGATGTTTCGGGAAACAATAAAGCTGGCAGCTATTTCATACAAAAATTGAGTATAATAATTCAAAGAGGAAATGCTGCCAGCGTATTGGGTACCATGCCACTAACAGACAGTGATTTGGAAGAATATTTTAATTTATAGGTAAGTATTTTTAATTTTAATTTTGTTTTTAATTATTTTATAGTTAATACTTATTTAAATAAACACTTTTATCTTCTAGATTATAATCGATCTGCCAAAAAATCGTATGGTCGGGACCATACGATTTATCTAAATCTTATCGAGAGCTTACCATCCGACCTAAAAATCGTCGGATGGTAAGCTCTCTATCCGATTTTCAAAAAAATCGTATCGGATCGGCACATCCCTAAGTCGTGCCCCATACAAACGTATAGGCACTTCTAGAATTACAACAAGCCTTGCGGTCCGATTCACGACAAAATCGATGTCAGCGCCGGTCCGATTGAGCGTAAGCGCGCTGACGACAGTTGATTTTACTTTAATAGTGTTACGTCATTACAGACGCCATATTGAACTTACAGTGATTTTGCTTCTGGGTAAAATCGCTGTGAGCGCTGTCAAATTGACTTGAATGAATATCTAGAGACATGTTTTTGAGGAAAGTATTAAAATTTCTAAAATAATTATTAAGTAGATAGTTAAAAGTGTTGTGTTCTCATTTATTTTGGTATTTATGTAAACAAATATACAAAATACATTAAAATTCATTATTTATTTACGGCGTTTTATTTGACATTCAAACAGAGTGAGAGGAGCATATGTTTTAGTTGCGAGATAGAGGGAGATACAAGTGATGTTCTTGTGAGCGCGCTTAATCACTGGTCCGATTCATTAGCACGCTAATAGCGCCGTGAGTGGTCTCATCGCGCTTTTGGAATCGGACCGGTGATTATGAACGTCAGCTCTGACAGCGGTGTTATCGCCATTCGGACCGTGAGGTTGGTGTTTAGTAGACCTGGGTAGGTCGATCACTTTTTGTAACCCGGGTCGATCACGACCCACGGGTTTCGCGACCCGGGTTAAAACACCCGATCGCCGTGACCCACGGGTCTCGACGACCCAGTGAAGTAAACAAACCTCAGTACATTATAAGCCGCATCGATCGCTGCGACCCACGGATCAACTTTTTATCTTTTTAAAAGAATAATTATGTTTATTAATCTACCTATATCATTCGGTATGTACGTAGGTAGCCGCGTTCGTTTTTAATTATATGCACCTTATGGAAATATATTTTGGCAAGAGTGATATGCGGTTTTATGATGAGGTACCTAATATTTATATTATAATCTTTTTCATGTATGGCGGTCTTAAATTCGCCACCCCAACCAAGCAAATATTTTTTTCTCCTTCACTTCTTCGCTTTGCGACCCGGGTTAAAACACCCGATCGCCGTGACCCACGGGTCTCGACGACCCAGTGAAGTAAACAAACCTCAGTACATTATAAGCCGCATCGATCTCTGCGACCCACGGATCAACTTTTTATCTTTTTAAAAGAATAATTATGTTTATTAATCTACCTATATCATTCGGTATGTACGTAGGTAGCCGCGTTCGTTTTTAATTATATGCACCTTATGGAAATATATTTTGCAAGAGTGATTTGCGGTTTTATGATGAGGTATATTTATATTATAATCTTTTTCATGTATGGCGGTCTTAAATTCGCCACCCCAACCAAGCAAATATTTTTTTCTCCTTCACTCCTTCGCTAGCGCTTTTAATATGTGTCGTCGCCCGTCTCTTGAGTTCCCGACTCGAAAGAGCGCGCGGGTCACGTGTCACGCGACGATCGGGTGGTTTTAGAATACGTCATCGGGTTACTCACCCGTGGGTCGTGACTCGATCACTGTGATTCGATCGATTATGATCGACGCAGGTCTAGTGTTTAGTCGTTGTTGAAAGTTGATAATGATGCCACGACACATCTTCGAAATGGCACAGATTTCGAAAAAACAATGTATCTGGAACCACGTAATTAAAGTTAATTAAATAGCATTTGCATATTGATTATTAATCTATTATAAACAAATAACAATATAAAAGTTTAACATAAACCAAATTTTTAATTCGCGAAGTCTCCGTTCTCCATAGAACATTACCCAGCTGTCGCACTTCTAGTAATACTCAATTACTGGGCCTTACCGGGAAGCCACATCGAAAAACCGATCGACTCGTCGATGGATAAAATTGTATAGGAAATATTGTCTATGTCAAATTACATACATTTTATTTTCGCTTTCGATCGATCGACGTGGCGATCGGTATTTCATGTGGCTTCCCGGTAGGGCCCAGTTGTTTGTCGCAGAATTAAAATATTATTTTTGTTGGTCTTTGTATTTATTAATCTTTCTGTGTTGGGTACTTTCTTTTTATTTTTGAAAGCAGATTTTTTTTTTTAAAGTACCTGTTAGAATACAAAAAAAACAATAAATTATTAATTACCCACAGCAGATTTTTTTTTACGTACAACTACCAACAAAATCGAAGTACGTTCGTATAAGCGTCAAGTAGACTACAGAGTGTATACATTTAATATTTTTGTTTCTTATAACGTCATCGATAGATTATCAAAATAAAGAATTCAGCTATCAGCGCGTTTTCCTCCAATCAGAATTTTAACCTTCTCTGATTGGAAGATAGAGCGTTAAATAACGGAATTCGTTATTTTGACAATCTAACGCTCACGTTATAAGAAATAGAATGTGGCCGCTGGTTATATTTGTTTAAGTTGTGATAGTTAATCCAAAACCAATCCATATTGCCAATTAAGACATAGACAATATGGATTGGTTTTGGGGTTCAGTTGTGAATGGACCTGTCTGGCCTAGTTAAAAAAGGTTTTAAACTCGAATTTATAGTTTTCTATGGCCTATGCATTTTGATTATGCACTACTAGAGTTATACGCCTCAATAAGACGAGGAGGTTAACTATAATACACCTTTTGTATGACGGACCAATTTTTTTTATGCTTGGCTGTTCACCGCCCATGGCTTAAAATTCATTGCAGTTTATATCCGACTTAGCACATCGAGATTTTAAACTATAACTACGAGTACACGTATTTAAAAACCCCATATAAAGATTAATAAATACATTGCACTACAAAAATATTATTTTAATTATGCGACAAAAGTTGTAGTCGAGAAATACTGAAAGTTCATTTTGTATGGACAACGCCGTCTTTGCGTCAATCCCTTGCAATCCTGATAGGTGCAGTACCTAAAGTTTCCCAGTCTGGCTAGAGTTTCATGCAATAAATAAAACACCAGTATCCAAACGAAGAAAATAATTTATTTTTCATTCACTTAGGTAGGTACTTACCTATTATTGCTTTATACATTTTTACTTAGGTAAGTAAGAAAAAGAAAAAAATGAAGATGAATTTTCAAAATTATCAATAAGATTAGATTCAAACCAATCATACATTAAACATTGGGCAACTTTAAAAAAAAAATCCGATAGAGACGCTTTAGGGGCCTTACCAATGGATAAAAATGTATATGAAATATTGTCTATGGGTAGAAACTTTATCGCCGAGAAACGACAAATCTCATTCATTTTATATTCGAACGATCGACGACGTGTCGTTCGGTAATTCATGTGGCTTCCCCGTTTTTAATCTACTTAACTATTATAAATAAATCATAAAATTTTAAGGACGGATTTACAAATTTTATTCTTTTTTAATATATAAAAAAATAGTAGGTAGTTACATTAAAATAAACTATAATACCTAATAACAAGTGAGTAAATATTAATTATTTTATAGGTGATACAAAAAAATACCATCAATAAAATCTTCGTTAATATTTCATTTTCATAACATTTCAGTTTCATACAATATAAAAACTTATATTACCATCTAAGGAAAATTGGAATGAAATCTATACTAATATAAAACAATAGTAAGTAGGTATAGATTTTATTCCAATATTTATCTACTTAGATGTTAAAAATGTAAAAACCTTTCAAGTTTAGAAGTTTGTTACTGGAACTCTAAACGACTTGACCGATTTGGATGACATTGCGTACACATGAAGTTGTGGGCAGAAGTTATTGTTTTAAAATAAATTTGTTATTGTTGAAACTGTTGCTTTAAGGAGTTATACTCATAAAGAAGCGTAGACATTAAGCAAAGTGATCACATTTTTATTAAGTACCATAATTAATGAAAGTATTAACAGGGCGACCTTGCGTTATTTATATATTTATTGACCTTTTTTCGTATTAAGATATTTATCTTTTTAACAAAATTTTAGAATCATTTGTAAACCCCTTCGTGCCTTCTCTATCTCTATAGTGCTAAAACAAGATACTGGCAGAATTACGCGCAAAGCAAAAAGCCATTAAACAGAGAAAAAATATTAGAAATGTTGCCAGAAGTTTCAACAGTATTGACATTATATTTTTTTTATTATAGTAATAATAAAATATTGTAAAAAAACAAACTCGGTACCTTGGCTGAAGGACTTGTTTCCAAGCCATACTAAATAAAAAAGAAAAAGAAAAACTAGGTAAACCCAGTGTTTCACTAAAGAAGTCCCGCAGCAATAAGCGGAACGAATAAAACTGAGGGTAAACTAAGTCCTAAATATTAGTAGGTACTACGTTGTCAAACTATTTTATTTACTTATATCAATTTTATTTAATAAAATAAATCAATTTAATTCTAAAAATATTTTTGGGGAGTCTTTATTTAAACTGTTACAAACATTCCGTCGAGGGATTTGTTTTATGAAACGACCTTTACCATTGCTTCGATTTCTTATAAATTCAAGTGCAAAAATGTATGTTTGAATGTATATAAAAATATTTTTAAACATTATTTTAATAACAACAATTCTCATCTAAATGACTTATATATCACAATCTCCTTAATATTATTTCAAATAAGGCTGCTTGTGTCCTATATACTACCAAGTATGCGTAAAGAGTGGAAATTTTAAGAAAAAAGTTTTAGGTAAGATAGAAATATTTTACAAAGTATCAAAGGCAGCTTAGAATAAAAACTTAAGTATACATAAGTAGATAAATTTGTAAAAAATCTACGTATTGCTACAGTTTAAGCTACATAGTCACAGTCACTCGATTTCTTCACTTTTTTAAGATGTAAACGTATAGCGGAAAGTTTGCCTACTTTATAACGTGAACTGTCAGTCATTGACACTGAGTTGACATTCCCATACTTAAAACAAGTTCATAGAACACCAATTCGTCTTTTAGCATTGGCGCCATTTTCAAGTCACTAAGTATTTTAATAAAAACCTATCTTCAAAGGCGATCACATCTGGTAATATACCTTTGTACCACTCGATTTTTTTATTGTGCATTATTCACTAGATGTCGTTACCATTTATACCTATACTAGAACTTTCATTGGTATGCAGTAAATTGACAGTTTAAACATCAAAACAAGTATTAACATCTAAATAACTAAGAAATCAAATAATACTTATAGTTTTTATACTAATTATACTTCATTTACGTATGTACATAAAATAATTTTAATTTTGGAATATTATTCTAGATTCTAAAATAATATTCTATTGGCTCACCCTCAAACTGTCATTTTACTGTATGGGATTGAAACTTGATGTCTCTTCCTTTTGCACAATTCATTAGATTTCATTACCATTGATATTGTGTGGTTAACACGATGTCCTCACCTTTATCACTCGATATCGTTAAATTTGTCACAAGTCACTTTATTTATATCATATATGACGGTTGTTAAGTTTGTTTCTTGTCACTAGATGTCGTTACATTTGTCACTAATCAGTCGATGTCTTTGATTTTGTCAATTATATACCTATAATCTCTCGATTTTATTACCTTGTCCAATAATTATATTTTTTACTTTTATTATTTCAAGCTATTTGATGTCATTACCTTTGTCACTAGTCATTAGATTTTATACTTTTATCATAATATAAGTTATATAAATATCGTGATACCTACAATTATCCTATTTTAAGGTATTTCCCTGAAGTTAATCAAATTGGCTACAAAAGCTTCAAAGCTAACGCTAGAAATGCTTCTAAGCAAATCACTAGGTCTAAGTTGGCTAAGCCCTAATGAGATAGAGACAAAGATATGCAAAAGTTCACAACTTACTTTACCCTATTTTTTAGAGATAATATCAAATCGAACCATCGAACCATGTGTCGCAAATGAAAATAAAATTGCCTTCTCCATACAAACTAGTAATGTTAAAAGACCAATTTGTATTAGGAAAGCAAACATTTTTCCCCATACAAATGTTAATTGATCCGGATTTAGGAACTTTACCCACTCGCCATGCTTTAGACTGTCAAACTGCATTTTCAAAAATGTTTGAGAGTTCGAAGCAATGACTTAGAATGCAAGGAGTCATGGACTATAATATCCTGCCATAAATGTTTTTGATGTTTAATCATAGATTTCTATGATTTTTCGAATCTATTTACGTCAATGTGTTAAATCCGCAAATACATATAATATTGAGTAAATGTCAATCAATCCAAATTCATTAAACTAATCAATTAATTGAATATACCTAGTCATTTTCCTCCGCAACCGAATTGATTGAATGGATCATCTGATATGGGATAGAAGAATAGAATGTAATTTGAATATTAGTATCTACCTATTAAGTCAATTGAGCTATATAGACAAACACAAAATAAGTCTTCATAACACTATAAAAATCTAAAAAGATCAAAATTGATTTATGGGATCGGATTATTTGAGCTACTTTTTTTTGGAACATTAAAGGAAAGGACTGGACACAGTAGATATCTGAGGATTTTACCATACCAATCGATTGAAGGCTTCGATCGACGTTGATTGATTAATATGGCAGCCTTGGTTGATCGACTAACCAATCGGTCGATGGCATTAATCGACGTTAATTATTCCGTTCCAAGTATACCGGTCGGCGGAGCAAGGCGGGTTCACATTTAATCACGCAGCTCGATCGACGTCGACTAATACATTCCTCCATCGATCGATAGACCGCTATAGTAAAAACTAACGAAGTCTACTGATCCATTCTACAATCTATCGATGCCATCAGTCGACAATCGATCGATCGGTTTAAAAGAAACTATCGAACTAACTCGACTAATCCATTCCACCATCGATCGACGATCGATCGATTGTGCGGTAACAGCCTAAATAGTAAGTAAGCTATACCGTACAATATCTATGAATACGAGATTAATTATTTGACCGAGTGTCTTAAAGAAATTTACATTCGACTCTTATCGTTCAAGTTTGAGTTCAATTGCAACTCTTGTCTTTATATAAAAAACACCCATGGAAGTGTGAATGAATAAATGAAAGTGCCTTAAGGTCTAAATTCTCTAAAACATAAGAACATCAAGTGAGAATAACTAATTAATGCTCAAAAGTAAGAACATAATATAGCGGCAATAGACATATTTGTTATTTCAATCGAAAAAAAATAAGGAAATTAAAAAAGGTACTATTTTGCCTCTTTCTATGTGAAGATTTGAATTCGTTAAAGCGACAACAAATTAATATTTTTTATTTCT
>CAWUHH010000685.1:0-11333 GCA_963921915.1 Hyposoter dolosus | reverse complement strand
TAAACAACTATACTTAAGTATTTATGATGATAAAAATAGTAGTTAAAATGGATAGGTTATATACATTTTACCTATCTATTTTTACAAAAAAAAAATGAAAGAAAGCTGGAAGATCCGTCTATAATGTTCAGCGGACTGCGCGGGCGCATGTCAATGACCCGGTCTAGTTTGGGCGCGCATTATTATTAAACCCCGACTGCCATTGACCATTCGATTCGACAAATGGTTTCTTGATTATCTAATGATCAATTTTATTTTTTTAAATGCCAGATAAATTATGTCGATATTAGGTAACAAATTATACTATTAAGTATTATTAATTAATTGTCATGTTTAAAATTGATTAGGTACAATAAACTTAAAGTTTTAAAGGTGAAAAATATAGGTAAAACTTGTGTAAGGGTTTTTTCTTCAAGCAAACACTACCTATAATAAAATGCTTAATGCTGTTTTTAAATATTTTATTTTATGCATTCACCGACCTTCAAACTTATAAAATTTTTGGTTGATATAATAAATATCTTTGCTAAAATCAAGTTAGTTTAACTCTTTCTATTATAAAAAAATACTTATTCGTTAATTAAAATTGATCAAAATTTCTTAAAAAGTAGCAAAACATAAAAAAATACTTGTCATATTTTTATTTGAAAAATTCAATACGAAAACTACCTATAAGCATTTTTAAATAAAATCCAGTCTTATCTAATATAATAAGCAAATCATATACCTACATCTAATAAGTAAAGCCCTCGGTTATAGTTCCAAAATTCGAATAGGATCCAATAAGAAAGGAACAACCTATAACTTAAAACTCACGATAACACGTTTAGGAATGTCTAATTAACCGAAACTAAGTTCGATGCGTGTGGTCCAAGTTCTCATAATTCATGGACTTGATAAAATTAAGTAACACAGTAAAAAAAAAAGTAGTCAAAATGTCGGCTATAACTCATTGAGCCGCACGCGAACTCAGGTCGTGAAAACAATACAAGGACGCGAATGCAGACAGGACTGGGCTGTCACAGGAAAACTCTTATGAACCTAAAATTTGACTAAGTTTTGTTACCTACTAAGTTATTTTGAACCTTTAAATAAAAAAAAATATTGTTAGATTTTTATTATGTGCATGATATTTTCTGCCAAAAAATGTTGCCATAATTATAGTTTGTCCAATTTTTTTGTTTAGGTACTAAAACTTAGTCAAACTTTAGGTTCGAAGTTTTACTTTAGTCAGAATTTTTATTTTGTCATGAAAATATTTTTTTTAAAGTCTAGATTTTTTGAAACATAAAATAAAATGTTGCAAATTTTATATAAAATACATCTACAGTGTCAAAAATTACCTAAACATAAAACGCTTATATTTTCAAGTAGGTAATCTATTTTTTACCGCTTAAATTACGACTCGTTATTATTAAACCTTACTAGACGTAGGTATATTAATGTAAAGAAACCTGAACCTAAGTCCCGATTGCTGGTCCCTAACCGACGTTAAGTTGTGATTAAATATTTTGCAAATTTTTAGCGTTGCAACAATATATAAAATGAATTAAATCGATATATGGTAATATCGGTTAATTTTAGCCACTCATTTATCTTATAGCTTTGCTGAATTTAAATTTAACGATCGATTTAACCTCAACTAAGTTTCAGCGACTCGCCTTACTATCTATAGGTGCATACTTAAATAATATGGTAGGTATAGATAGAGTATTTTAACCGAGTATTTTTTTAAACAATTTCTCATACAAATTTAATAATGAAAAAAAATTGCATTCGACCGCAAGCTGGAGTTAAACCTATAATTTCTAAACTGGTTTCCAAATTGGAGACTGGGTTTAGCTTGAGGCCGATCGATACGTTAGTTAACATTTTTTCTTAATATCTAAGCAAAAGACAATCATCTTTTGTATCTACAATGTAACAATAAAAATAATATACCTAAGTATACTTAACAAAAAATAAAATTCAATTCATCCAAAAAAATATTAATTTAAAAGTAAGTTTGTTGAACTGTTGAAAATTGTTCTATGTATGAAAAAACTTTATAACTAAGATATACACTTATATTTAAGTGTACTATACTTACTAGTTTTTTGTTGAAACAAATTACGTTTATTTCAACTTGATTATCACAACTTATTTCAACAAAATATGTTATTTTAATCGAGTTGTAGTAGTTATGTTTACTGAAAAATTACTGAACACATTTTGAAAAAAAAAATTTTGATGGTAAAATTCATTTACTTATTTATGGGTTTAAAAAAAAACTGAGATTTTTTAAAAATACATTATACAAAAATACTTTCTATAATCTACCTATATCACAGGAGAAATAATATGTAGTATAAATACCTATATAAAAGTATATTTTTATATGTATATTGTTTTTTTTTTAAATAAATGAATAATACGATCTAGTATTTTATTTAACTAATATATTTTGTACAATATTATTTAAAAAAATAAAAATAAACCATTTAGTATCAATTTATTACATTTAATAATTTTTACCTTAGTTAAAGTTATGTTATCAAGACAGACGAACAGACAAATTAATCCTTAGAATCTTAAAAATATGATTTATTTATAATGTTAGCTTTAGATATATGACTTTCTGTGCCTCTATGTAGATATACTCGTCACACGGCCGATCTCTACTATAGAGCAGGAGTGCAGTATGTGCATCAGAAAGTATGCTCTACTTCGTGCACTTTATTATAAATATTTTATTTTTACCTATTTAACTTTTAATAAAATAAAAATAGGATATTAAAAGAAATAAAAATAGGTACATTTAATAATATTATTGTATATAAGTTGTTAAATTAATTATACTAAAATAATGATGGGAAGTCAGTCTAATAAACTCGGTGACGGAAAAAAATATTTTAATAAGTTCCTATGTTGATAGTTTATTTTATAAATTGTCATTAAAAATTTATCGTTAGGGATATTGCCTAACACATTTTGTCACTATTGACATAATATGAAGAAAAAGTATTCCTCTTCGCCACCGAAATTATTGAGCTAACTCTTTGAAAACATATAAATTATTAATTTAATAAGGTCCTTACTACAATCGAATTACGATTACAATCGAATAAGCTAATACTGCTTATATTTAATATAATATTAATATATACTCCTAATTTAGGAGTAGGTATATAATTATCTTCCTTACTTATATTCTGATAACAATTAATAAATGTTGAAACATAACACCTGAGTTGAAATACCTGCTCAATACGATATGTTAGATGATGGGCAGCAGCAGCAGCATTAACCTGTAAGCATAAATGTTTTTTTTTTTTTTTAATAAAAAGTACAAAATAATGATTCTCTTCGATAGAAATAATAATATAAATTAATTAGATTTTGAAGCAAAAGAAGAGAACATTGAAATGCTAAAGTTAAACTAGGAAGTCATTTTGATAAACACAGCATAAATTCTAGGTTAGAAGATAATATGCCAATCGCTATAAAAAAATATCGAAGTAAAAGTAATGAAGCAGGCATACTAAATCCAGATATAGATTATTTTAAATGAAAGCCTCAAGATACTCTTATATAAACTTTAAAGCCAGTGAATTAGGAGAACAGAATTTTCATACATTAGAAGTGTCTACCTTTTCTATAAGCTTAAATTAAAGTAGTACTACTTAGTAGTAGGTACCTACTTTTAGTCGTAGTAGATGCTGGGAAGATGTAGTATATTATAACTACATCTTCCCAGCATCTTAAAACAATGATCTACAATGAAAGTTCGCCCTGTATTTTATGCCTAGCATAAATATGGAGAGCTATAAATTAAAGATATGAAAGATCTTAAATGTAACTCAAATTAAAAACTATCAGAACAAAAAAACAAGGACAATGATCTGATTTCATTGATCAAATTAACAGTAACTACTGCAAAGGGTTCTAGTATGGAGATCGTGTAAATAATCATGGTATTAAATCTCCTTAATAAGAATGTTCAGATCGCCATTGCCAATGTATCTAGTGTTAATTATTATAGGTACAATATCCAGGAGTGATAGCAACATGTAACAGCGAATGCACATATAACCTTAATATAGCCTAGAGTATTATGGATAGAGAGTAATAGAGATCAGTAGCTGGTGTGACCTTTCTAAAATTTAAATTGTAAATGAAGAATTCACAAAGTGCCAAAGTTTACTACTTAACATAATTCTGATGATCAGTAAGCTTCAATGACAGAAAGCTTGTCCTAATGACGAATACCTAATATAATAAGGTATACTTTAAAGAAGGCATTGAAGATTAAGTAAAAATTGATGAAATTATATGGGTTAACGACCTGCTTTATAAAAAAAGTGTTAATAATAATTAAATCATAATAATTTAAAACTTAGCTTTACTACTGTTTTAATTGTGATGAGCGATTTAGTGTGAAGCGAAGCGAATAAAGTACAGTAAGCTAAACTAATTGAGCTTTGTTTATCAATGCACCAATATTATTTATTTACTGATGTACAAAACCTAATACAACTCAGAAAAAAAGTATAACTTCGCTTGAAATAAATTGATTTTCTGATCTTTTTAGTGTGTATACAACTTTTATTAGACCAATAAAACAATAAGTTTCATTCAAAATAGTTAAAACTAAACACAAAAGGCATGTCCAATTGTCTCTACATTTCGTAATAACTTCCCAAATTGTCCCGTCCGTTCACCGCACACTCTCAAAACAAACACTACACACAAAAATAACGACATAATAGGTTCCTAACAGAGTAACAAACCATAAACTAATAATAGGGGAGAAATGTTTTATGGGTTACCAGTTATTGAATAGCAGTATAATTTTTTAGCACTTAGTTCTCTTCAGTCTTGCATCGTGAACGTACGTTTTTAAATGTTGTTTTTATTATTTTATTTTAGTGCAGTGAAAAGTGTTTAGTTACCTGCTAGTGGAGCAGTTAAGTAGATTGACGGATCCGCTATGGCGTAGGAGGTGCGCGCGCGCATGTTTCCCGCCTGTTCTCGACGCTCACCCGGCGGCCATTTTGGATATCTTAGGATCGATCATGGGAGCAGCAGCTGTGAAGTGATAAATATGAATCTTGGCTACCTTATCCTGTAATTGTTCCCTTTAAAGTTGTACTAATGTTCTTTGTGTTGACTTTTAAGTTTAATTATTAATAGTTTGATTAGTAAAATTTAATTTTAATTTATTTTAAATGGTTCAATAAAACCATTGAACTAAGTTCGTAAATTTTCAGCTTATAATATCCAATGACATAATAAAAATAAAATTTTAATTCAAAAATAAATACTATTTAAAGACGGCTAAGCTTCTGAACCATTAAAAAAAAAAAATTTGTAGGTACTTAACAAAGTTAATAATTTTGTATGTAAAAAAAATACTAAAGGGTAACACACTAGTGTAAAAAGCTGTGTACAATATCTATATCTAGGATAAAAAATATTAGACAAAAAAATAATAGTTAAAAAAAAACTAATGGAAATTTATTACAAATTAAAGCTCTAGGCAAACTTCAATTAGATTAAAAAGCTCGATACTGACCTTGAGACCTACATAAACTTTTTTTTTTTGTTAGCACAATATTCTTGTATTTTTTTCGTTGCATATCTCCGTGACCGAGGTTCGACTGTGATTGCCGGTTGTATAGAACAGCGTAGTTTGAAACCTGTCTTCCTTACCGTATATTATTGCTACATCTGTAATTTCTTCTGTTATACCAATCTACATAATCGTGGAGGCTGGCTACAAGACTAACTGCGTAGCAAAAAAAACCTTTTAAAAAAATGTAGAGATTAAAAACCTTGTTATGACTCCTTTGGGTATTTAAATGATTAAATTAATTACCTAGGTAATATTTATGAGTTTACTGACTGATAAAATAACGTAAGTACCTTTATACCCTAGTTTAGTTACACTAGACTGGTTACATATGTTAGGTGTTTCAAATTTCTGATGCATAATATATATCTTCATTGTGTATGTTCGCTGGATTTGGTTGATATTTCTACTAAAACCCCGTAGATTGAATATTTTCCTTTAGCTCAATGATTTGGTATTGTAATAAAACCAGTAATGTTAAATGATTTTTTGGACAAAAATGCAGCCATTCAGTGTAGGTAAGTAGTATAGCGACTATCTAGTTTAGGCGATTAAACACTTACTACATACATAAAGGAATACTGTTACGAAACATCTTGTAGAACACCGAACCAATGTTATGTATATTTTTTTATGCTCATTAATGTTTGGTTTTTGATACTATATGATACTTGTAGTTACTTGATGCTTGAGTATTTTTATATGCGATAATTTTTTTTAAGTATATTTATTTACACATGTCATTCGATACACTAGTAGTGCTCAAGCTGCAAATAAAATAACTATTTTAATAGGTTATATATAACCCCTAAAACAAGTAGTTCTGCAATTAGATAAATCTTATATAAATCATTAGATATACATCAAAAACCAATAACCTGGCTCATCAATTGAAATTTTCAGCAATAAAATCTAGAGAATCACTAAAATTTATTAAAACTTAATATCAAATAAATGTAAATAAAAAATAAAGAACATTACACACATATTTCCCCAGCCACAAACTAAGCTTAGTTTTTATGTGACAACAAACAACGATATTAATACATATTATATTTTATTAATATACAGACCATGGTAAACTGTAGAGAAAAACGTACTCATATATTTTTTTGTCATGAATGGGAATCAAACCTACGATCTCCGAATACAGTGCCAAAACGCAACCACTAGTCTACGGAGGCGGCCAAATAATTGTAAATAAACAAGAAATAACATAAATGTTAACTAAATATAACATTGTTCACTTATTATAACTTATCATATCAACAATAATTAATTATGTATGCGTTAGAGAATATTGCCGTTAAAAGTCTGGTATAATTAATTACAGCATGATAGCCGCGTCGCTGGAGGTGTTTGCGAGACGCCAGCAGTGGTGTTCTATATTATTTTATTTCTGTGTTTACAGGTATCTAAATAATATATTAGTATATAAATGTACGTGGTGACTTGTGGCCGAGTTAATTAGACCTTAGACTTAAAAACACTTAGGTCCCTGGTTCAAACCCCGGTTTGTACCAATGAGTTTTTAATCTAAAAGTATGTACATTTATTTAACAACACCACTATAGAGGAAAGCACGTTAAGCTGTCAATAATGTAACCCATATTTTTTACAAATAAATTATTTTGACCTTTAACTTAATAAAGTAGAGATTTAAAACACAAATATTATAAATTAATTTTACTAGAGTGTGGATCTAATAAAATTTGCTTGGTATATTTGTACCTAGTAGGTACACATATGTGTCAAAATAGGGAATATGCATGTAACGCCAATTATTATTATTTTAATATATAATATTCCTTTTGTCTTTGAACATATTTACATTAATCTAATTTATTTTGATTAGCTAATTTTTTTATACGATTTTAAAAATCTTTTTTTTTGTAGAAACGGAACGCATTTATAAACGCTCCGACATTCGTGCACAAACAAATGTCATACGTGTGTTCTGTAGTCTACAGTTTCTTGTTTTCTCGGTTATTTATTGTCCGTTATTACGATAATTTGTGATAAACAAACCCTTTGACTAACTTTTGAGGTGCAATAACATTAAACTAATGTGCTTTTTGAGTACGAATGACGTCACAGAATGGCGGCTAGTGTACCGTTTTTTACTGCGGTAGTGGCAGATAAAGTTTAAATCCTTTTATTTTTGTGTTATTACCCTTTAAAAAAAAAAAATATTTGTTTTTAGGGTCTAATGTAGTACTCTATCAAGTAATGAAATAAAAAAGAACGTGCATATTCACCACAGAATTACAGGAATCCTTACGTAAAAAATACTTTTTTCAAAATATTTAAAAATACATTTATATCTTGATAATATTACCTATATATAAAATATATATGTATTAGTATCCTTGTTTCTGATTCATATAGTAAACAGCTAGAGCTTAGTTTGTGATTAGAACAAAATGTATGTGTAATGTCCTTCTTATTATTATTATTAAATTTGAATAGGTATTAAAAAATAATCGTTTTCAGTGAACAACTACTGAAAGTATTAAAGATCATTCCTTCATCAGCACTTTATGCCTTTTGATTAGGGTTCAATTTACATTGACACTGAACAGTAAAGCTTATACTTTAATGCTATAAAAGTGGGTTAGTACCTATTTTTATTAAAGACGGTACATGTAAATTATAACGCGACGAACAAATTGAAACGTAATTGCTAAATTTTGCGTGTTTAAACCCTTCTTAGAAAATCATTAAGTACTCTTTAATTCTGCTTATACACTCACGGTAACGTACACTTCATAAATTACATTCACCTAGCCTTTATTTTTTTTCAAATTCAATTTTAAATCGTATGATAAAAGCACAAGATTCAATTTTCATGACTCACAAAATATTTCTTATATTCAAACTTAGTAGTAATAAAATATAAATCTTATTGCTTAGGTAATACAGTGTAATATGAAATGCAATAAAAGTTGTTCATTTGTTTAAATTTGCCGTGGTTATCATATAAAAATTATTTCGTGTTCAAACTAATGTTTAACTCGTAAAATGCTTCTTTTTAAAAATGTCCGCGTGGATATTAATAGTTACCTTTGCCTCATTGTAATGCCCGTTTTTACACTAAATTACGCAGTTTTTCTTATGATTTTTGTAAAATGATTACACTTTTATTATATTTTGTACAGTTTATCAGAAAATACACTTAACAGATATCCTTTAAAACTCGATGAATATTGGTAGAGACGACATGGAAATTTAAAAAATAACAACTTGTATGTGATACTAACTTAAAAGAAATAAATTATAAAATTAATATTAGTCATATTTAAGCATTGTGCTTGTTGATGTAAAAACAAGAAAAGAATACATGTAACACGTAAGAAATTGAAATACTCGCCGCGGGAATCGAAGCGTGGTCTGCGCCGGCGCCGATCCCCCATGATATATTGCCCCACCACATTATTAAACTAATAGTTTACTCAAATTAGGGACCAGCTCCTAATGTCCGGTCTTCTCTTTCTAATTTAGAATAATTTTTATATAGAGCACACAAATAATTTAAAAGGGTTTTTGTTTGGTAATAATTTAAATGATATACATTTTTTACGTTGAGTTTAAACTAGCTACGAGTGTATTATCATCATTTAAATACAGAGTCATATACAAGGCTCCTATTAAAAATTGAATTTCGAAAAAAAAACCTAAGCTATTTACAAATCATGTGCATGTATCAAACATTACCTAAAGTATACAATAATCCTTAATTTAAAAAAAAAATACCAAAAATAAAATTAAAAAAATAATGACATTAATTTTATATTCCGAATTTTTTTTTTTTTTTCTAAATAATGATCTAGGCAGTATACTAATAGTTTTTTTTTAATTAATGGTTATAATTTTGTTTTAGATAATGAAATTAATATTTTTTAAATTTAAGATAAGGACATTTTATATTTGGTCAATTCCGTACTCTCAATCGGCCAAGGCTAATCCGCCAAGGTTTGATAAAATGAAATAGCTCCGGGTTAAACGTAACATGCGGGCGGTACAAAAAACAACGTATCTATTATAGATGCCCATTTTTTTTATACAAAGAACTCATCTAAGGTACAATCGTAAATTATAATTTAGTAGAACTTCTAAATTAAGATATCTTCCTTTTTATTGTAAAGCTAGGCGGCATTCCTTTAAACGATTTTTTTTGGTAAAAAATGCTTTAGTGTCTTTAAGCATCTTGAACAGTTCAGACGTTCTGTTATTCAGTTCTAAACAATCTGTGAAAAGTGAAGTTATGGATTTCAATTTTATTCATAAAGCGTTTTCGTCATCGACAACTACATTGACAAGCTAACATTCATTGGCATCGAATCATTCAGTGCACGTCAGATCAATTTGCGCACGATTTGGTCTGCATCACAGAAGTCATCGCAAATGACGATGCATCGCCGATATCACAGGCCCGCGCCGCGCTTTGTAACACTGCACTTACAAGTTATATGCATTCATTTTCGCAACTTTTACTTTCTCACATGCATCATACGAGATGTGTTTAACTGTCCACGCACGAAGGCTCAAATCATTCAGTGCACCTATAGAATTTTAAACAGGATTTTCTTGATGGTTTGAACAGGTATTACCTATGCGGCCGGGGCTCATGTTTAAAACGGAAAATGTGTGCGCGAGATGTGTATTAAACAGTGTTTTTTTTTTTTTTTTATATATTGTGAAAAGGAGCTTTGTAGTATAAGAGTGGAGGTCAAAGTCCTTAGTCGTTATGAATGCGAGCGCACGACGCGCCGCGCGGCGAAAATATGTTTGCACACTGCACGGGCGGCGCCAGCGGAACACATTGCCGTTTGGTTTAGAATAAGTGGGAAAATGCTAAACCTGCTTGGAAGCAAACCTTTAAAATTATGCTCTGTGTTTGTAGAATAGTGTCATAAACAATAAATTTAACGGATAATTATGGAACCTATTATACGGTAACTGAAAAGCTTAGATAGGTTACAGGGTTGATATAGAGTTTTAAAATGTAGAGAGAATTTTAATAGTTAATAAATTTTATATCGGTGTGCTTTTTAAATTTATAAAAAAATACCTAGGCAAATTATCAGGATTCTTTTGTTTTGCCTAGTGCTATCACCATTCTTTTGTTTTACCTAGTGCTATCACCAATCTAATAGTTCATTTTCTTTTATTGTTTGTTGATTAATATTTAATTATTTTAGATAGGTTTATAGATTCAAACTCTCATAATAATATCCCGTTAAATTATTTTTTATTTACAAGCATTATTCTACTATTTTGCGAACTTAGATTACAACTTACAAGTTTAGTAGTGAAGTCGTTTAATACTATTATGTAGTCTATTGGTATAATTTATAACACTACAATTTTAAACCCACAAAAATACTGGAAAGTACTTAAAATCCATTGCTTTTTCTCTTCCGTGCACCCAGGGCAGCGACCCCCGCTCTTCCGGCCATTCAGCCCCTATTTCCACCGACACGCTGACCTCCATACCGCCTTGCCTGAAATATGACATTTATATGACTAATTGCTACCTACCTTTTTTCATTAAAAGTCGATAAAATTAAACATACAAAACAGTTATTGTACTATAAAACTTTTATGCTTAAAATTATTGATTCTTGTTGTGACGTTCAACCAGGGCCGCATTCTAGGCACCAACTTTCCGGCGATTTTTCTCTGCAACAAAAAGATTAATAAAGGCAATGACTGACAAACA
>CAWUHH010000684.1:0-10912 GCA_963921915.1 Hyposoter dolosus | reverse complement strand
CAGATTAAAACCGAAACATAACTAGTTCACTTAACGGTTTTACATAATTGGAAATTAGGTCGGTAATTTAATTTTTCCTTTAATTTTAAGAAAGTGAGCTTCAAAATAATTTCTTGGGCCTCTCAAAGCGTCTTAATTTTAATTTAAAAACGTTACATATTATAGAGTTGAATTCATTTCATACACATATTGATAAGTAAGTATAAGTTTTCATATAGTATAATTTCATTACGAGTGCGGAAAGCCTGTCATTGCAAAGAGTTCCGACAAATGTCAACCCGAGCCGAGGCGCAGTCGAAGGTGAGGGTTGACAGTCGGAACAAGTTGCAATGACGGTTCCGCACGTGTACTGAACAACTATTACAACTAAACGCGAAAAAATTACAACTAAACTCGCAAAAAAAAAATTCTGGAAAATGGCGCCAACCGTAAAAGAATATAAGCAGTGATTTTTTTTGTTGGGGAAGAGAACGCACGAGTCGGATAAGGTAAAAAAAAAGCCCGAGTATGTAATAGCCCACACCCCTAACGCTATACGTCCCTGCAATACGCCACTTTTTGAGCAACTGTATTAAAAAATATATATTTATGAAATCTTTCGTAATGAGATATGTTGAAAATATAACATAACACGATACATGATTGGTAGAAAGTCATGTCAAGTCGTATTTCTACCATTCATGTGCCTTGTTAACTTAATTTTAATCATAGATTATTATAATCAACGTTTTAGGAACAACGTAACGTATTTGTATACGTATACGTGAGCAACAACCAATAGGGCCGCTTTATTTTAGGTAACATGATCGAATAAAGCGCCTATTGGTTGTTGCTCACGTATACGTATACAAATACTTTACGTTGCTACAATGAGTAAACCCATGGTAGAGCCTCTGTCGGCCTATTACGCTGCATAACTTTAAGCTAAACTTTAACCAAAATGATGTAGTTGATTTGCGTTAGAATTCATTATAATATACATATATATATACATGTATATTATAATGTTTTATAATAAACATATATATAATGGCGCGTAATCACCCCACTGGACGTTACCTGTTTGATGCAATACTAATCTAGGTAGACGTTACTAAAAAAAAAACACCAAATAATTAATTAAATAGAATTGAATAGGGCGAATTATTTTCTTAATTTGTAAATATTTTAAACAGCTAATTGTAAATTCCGTTTGTGAGAGCTCAAATTTAGATGTTGTGTTGTAACGCTTGTTTATATCGAAAATAAAACATTTCCCTGAAGCATTTACTAAAAATAAAAGGTATCAAGTTGTTTTTAGATATATTTTAGATATATTTAGGTCAGGTAGCAAACATAGGCAAAGTAATTCATACCAATAACAATATATGTAATCAAAGGTGTAGCTATTATAAGCTATACAAAGCCTATATAGGTATTTGTGCGATATAAAAAAAACGCTTTAAAAAAAAAAACCTTATAGTGAGACTCAGGTATTAGATGGATGTATAGTATATTATATGAATGTATAGTATGAATGAAAAATTAATTATTGCACCAAAGCTTAATACTATAAATTCAGTGCCTCCGGTGCTAAATGATACATCCCAAAAATGACAACTTTACAGGAGAGCAAAAACAAACTTGTTTTTTATTTTTCTCATAAATTATACTATGTACAATAAGAAAAAAAATGTTTTACTATTAACCTCAACATGTATTTTTATAAGGCATGTGCATTTCTTGATACTATCCAATAAACTGCATGAAAAAAAAAAAAGTTGATTGGTATATATAGTATTTTTTTATATAAATGTTTTATCGTTCAAAATGATACATTCAGAGTTGTATCAAATAGCACTAAACATTAGACGTTGGTGCATATCAATACAACTTTGAATACTTTATGTCATTGCGCTGTTGTTATCTATCTATACTAATCTATACTAATATAATAAAGAGGAAAGATTTGTATTTTTGTATTTTTGTGTTTTTGTGTTTTTGTGTTTTTGTATGTTTGTAATGAATAAACTCAAAAACTACTGGACCGATTGCAATAATTTTTTCACCATTAGAAAGCTGCATTATTCAGAAGTAACATAGGCTATATAATATCACGCTAGGTCCTATAGGTGTGGAGCAGTAACCAAAAATGTTTTAAAAACGGGGGAAAAGTATCGTTTCTGAGGCCTTCCGTGGCGTGCGCTGAGCATATAGTTAAAGTTATACAAACCTGTGCGAAGCCGGGACGGGCCGCTAGTTAACAATACAAACATACTGTAATAACATGAAGTGATGCAAATTTATTGAATATCAAATATCTGTAAGTAACAATCTAATATAATAACTTTTGAAGAAGGGGGGGGGGGGAGGGCTCTGCTGCGTCCTCCAGCACGCGGTCGCCATTCGAGAACCTTAATGCCCCAACGGCCGTTCCGTTCTGCGAGCTATGTAGCCTGCCCACTGCCACTTAAGTTTGGCGATTCTGGAGGCTATGTCGGTTACTTTGGTCCTTTTGCGGATCTCATTATTTCGAATACGATCCCGCAAGGAAACGCTGAGCATAGCACGCTCCATCGCCCTTTGTGTGACTGTGAGCCTTTTCATGAGGCCCATAGTAAGCGACCACGTCTTTGATCCATAAGTCATCACTGGCAACACACACTGCTCGAATACCTTGGTTTTTAAAAGACTGCGGTATCTGGGATAAGAAGATATTACGTAGCCTCCCGAATGCTGCCCAGCCGAGTTGGAATCGACGAGAGATCACTTTCTCGAAATTGGATTTACCTGTTTGGATTGATTGTTCTAGGTATATGTAATTGTCGACAACTTCGAGTGCGGAGCTTCCTATTTTTACAGGAGTGGGTATAACATGGGCGTTCGACATGACTTTGGTCTTATCTATGTTCATGTTTTGGCTTACTTTTTTAGAAGCCCCACTGAGATCATTGAGCATTATGCCGAGGTCCTCCAGGGTTTCAGGTACTGCTCTATACGAAGTTCAATATAGGTGTTTAGTCTCCGGAGAAACAGCCTCTCTGAAACAGATTTGTTGGGTTCGGAACAGGGCGGTAGATGCCCGACAGACGTCCATGCCGGGCTTGTAGATCTTTATGACTTTCCCCTGCTTCTATGCGCTGGGATATTGACCTGTACGAAGTATTCCATTGCAGAGCCGGGCGAATTCGACTATGGCTCTGCCCGGGAGCTGCGTTAGTTGTGGATCAGTGACCCCGTCTGGACCGGGTCACTAATCCACAGGACCGCTGTGCTTAAGGCGGAGCGCGACTCGCTCCACCTCAGCTGGCGAAATGAAACAGTACGTCGGTAATGGTTCTTTTGTTGAATCACACTAGAATTTCCGCACTTTATCTTCTGAATGGCCGTTGAAAGCCTGGTCAACGACGGAGAAAGGTTTAAATTGCCCCTCCATATACCTGCCAATAATATCAGCTCTGTATTAGGAGGCATAGTCTTGCGTTGTCGAGCAGCTGCTGAATGGCTTCGGGCGTTCGGGTTAGTCACCTGGTGAGACGGTACAGGGACCCTAAGGTAACGTCATTACCAATGGAGTCGACCTTCCCCGAAAAGCGGCGATCTCCGCCCCGAGCTCTTGCCCCGGATGAGTTCGCGTTTGGTGCTGGGGTCATGAAAGTTAGCCCAGCGCCTCTTGAGACGCCTTTTAAGCTGAAGCTTAAGTCGGAGGGGGTGTGTGAGGCTTTTAGCGTGCGCTAGGGACTCCATGAAGCGAGTCGTTGTCCGTTTTGAATCGCTCCTTCGCGGCGGTGACCTTAACTTGTGTAACCAGCACTACAAGTATTAGGAGGTGTTGTGAGTCCACGTCGTACAAGACCTCGACGTGGACTGGAACTCTGATGGCCAAGCCGACTACAATGTCAATGTCGACGTAGGAATGTGTGTCGGTGAATCCGGTCCTAGGAATTTATAGTCCTTGTCATCCTTTCATCCAGCGGGTAGGATCCTCTCTAAGACAGAATCCTACCCACTGGGCTGATTAGCCGGGAGCCCCATGCTGGATGTTTGGCGTTGAGGTCTCCGACTATCAGGATAGGGGTTCTTCCATCCAGGACCCCTCGAAAGTCGGATCGATGAAGAAGACAGACGCGGGCGATAGGCGGCGTGTGCTTTCAACTTTAAGTTGGACGACTGGAAACTAACTCTTATTGTTCTGGTTGTTATGAACTCTGCGTGAAGAAGTTATTCGTGGATAATATCCCTGCGGAACAGGACGGCGGTACCGCGATAGCCGCTACCCGGTCCGTGGTCTCGTCTCGCCTGTACGCGAAGTAGTTCGGCACACGAAGTTCGTTCTTTCGGGTAAGAAGCTGATAGAGATTTGCTATAATGCCTCCGGGGTTCCAATAGAGCATCCAGAGCCCTAGTCCCGGGGGCAAAGTGCAGTTGTGCGAGGCATTATGGCCTCGCACGGGGATAGTCCGGTGTTGGCGCCTGGATCCTCCGAGTACTTGTGGCATCAGCCGGTTTGGGTACTTGGATGCGCCGTCTATCTGTAGGCTTAGGCTGATTAAACATAAAATCAAAAACAGCACGATAAGCGTTTATTGCAGTACTTTCCTCTCCCACATCTAACTTCACCCCGTCTTTGCCACTCCTTGTTATTCATACCATATTGCACAACGAAGTAAGACTAAAAATTCAGTGAGTTTGTTCGGTTGATTAATATAACCCGAGTCGTATCAACAAGCACAAAAAGCTATCACTTGTGTTTAGTAATTTAATTTGAGTTAAAACATTTAGTACGAATTATTGATGAAGAAAATGTTCAACCTGTAGATTTAAGTCGTGAAGTAAATGCTAGTGCAAACTAATACATCTTCAATTAAATCATTACACCCATAAACTCATAGTAAATATATCGTTAAGTATAATATGTCTGAAGTTATATTATTATATAAGACAAAAAAATCTTTACCATATTTTTTTTTGAGTTAAATATCTTTATTAAGCACTAAAATTTCACAAAAAAACTGTTAATTGTATCACTAGACACGAAGCTATCTCCTAAACTAAAAGAGATAGCGACACGTGAGTTAGATCAAAAAATGCGTATTTTTTTTTAAGCAACATGCATTCGAAAACTCAAAAACGATATAACTCAAGTTGAATCATTTAGCACCAGAGGCACAGTATTGTACATAGGCGAGCTTAATGCCCTAGGCATTATCTACCAGCTAACCTTTGGGAGATTGACCAAGGACAGGTAAAGTGCTAATGAATGCAACATATAATATAAAATATTAGGTAATATAACAATACATACTGGTCCGATTTAATTTAAATTTATTTATATAGCGAAAGAGTAAGTAAAAAAAATTGTTAGAAAAAGTATGTGGCATGGGATATTTCTATATCTATAAGACAGCTAAAGTAGGTACTTAAATTTATTCATTACAAAACATTTTTTTTATAAATTTATTCGAGTTTTAGTTATAATTAAAAATTTTGAATGAAAAACTTCTCTAAAATTTTTGGACTGTTTTTTTTTTAATTAGTAATATTTGCTACATGTGCAACGAAAAATAAATAAATTACCTACACAAATAACGAAATGTTGTTAAGAAAATATCCCGGGACTAAATAATATCCTCGCGGGAATGAAATTTCGCACATGTCAGGTATTTTTGCTAAATAAACTTTTTGACAATTTCCTATTTGTGTACAAAATCACAGTAAAATATCAACTTCCTTTTCGAGAACACATTTGTTATTTCCCTAAGGCTGGTATTTAGTTGCTAAGTTGGTGCGGGCAACAGATTACGTATTAAATGTTTCTCACTCGCCGCCCGCTCTGGGGCAACCGCCCTGGGTTGCCGCCCTAGGCCAACCGCCCTGGCAACAGCTATACTTTGGTCACGTATCCTGGCAACTTAACTTCGCCACAAATAGCTGTTTTATTGCTAATAGTAATTACGATAACATCTTTTATACAACCTTTTAATAGCAGTTTTTTTACCTAATAACAACAGATCGTACAATGTTGATATAGGTAATTATTAAAATTGTTATAAAACCAATTGGGTTTTAAGCGGTTTTTTAATGAAATTTTCTGTTTTTCAGGCTATAAAAAGTAATAGCGATTAACATTTTGTTATATTAAGGCCTTTTATTAATTCTATATGCCCTGAATACCTAAATTTAACCTCAACAATTTAAACGTACTTTAACATTAACGGCCATAAAACGACCAGGTAAAACATTTAAATTTCATTATTTATTTATTATTAGCAATATAAAGAAACAACAAATTTAGAAAAAAAGTTTAAAAAAATATTTTTCAGGATATTACAGGTGTGTACACACCAAATTGGCACAATGGTCACTTAAAAGTGAAAAATTGTAAAATGATTTTTTAAAACAACGTGGATCTTGCATTTTTGGCATCCCCAACGGCATCTGTTATAGCAAATAACACAACGAACACGCATTGGTATCTTTTCAGGAACATGATTGGCGCCGTCTAGTTGTAACTCTCAATAGTTGATATTAATTTTTTAAAGAAAAAAATAAATGCAATGTAAAAAATCCTGGTGGGTGGGAGTCGAACTCGCTATCGCGGCAAGGGGCTCAACCGCTGAGCCAACCAGGTTCCAGTCACTAGGTTCGTGGGTTCGAGTCCCACCCACCAGGATTTTTTAAATTGCATTTTTATCTTTAAACATTAAATATAAGATTATCCTAATAAGGAATTTATAAAAATGCATAAATATCTCAAAATTTGACAAACTCTCAATGACGAAGGGCGACCAAAGTGTCTTTGTGTCGATTGCTTGAAATAAAATCTGGATATACTTCGTCGAAATAAAAATGATATGCTATACTAGGTATAATGGTGCTGTTAAGCAAATGTACATAATTTTTATGGTACATTTTTTACAGTCATTGGTTTGAACCTGTGACCTAAGTTTTTACTCACACTAACAATTGGTCGATATATACATGGTGACTTTGAAAGGATGTACTTTGGGCTAATATGAGGTTCTACTGATCAATACGAACAACTTTTTCCATGGAACTATGTGCCGCAAATGAAAAAAAATATTGCCTTCTCCATACAAACTAGTAATGTAAAAATTACCAATTTGTATGGGGAAGACAAACATTTTTTTTATTTGCGACACATGGTTCCATGGGAAAAGTTTTTTGATTTGATCAGCAAAGTATATCCTTTCAAATTCACCCTGTATATAATATTAATATTTATATATTAACACAAAACAAGAAAGGAAAAGTTAATAAGATTAATAAACACATTGTGCTCTGTGTAATACAGAAAATAGAGGAAAAACAAAGAAAATAAAAAGCATATGGAACGGAATCAATCAAATGGAAGATGTGAATCGTACGGAAAATCCCTTAGATTCATTGGAAAGGAAGAAAACATTGCATATATTTGTGATGAAAGCTTTTTTGTAAGAGTCCGAATATAACCTAAAAAGTAACCCAATGAAGAGTATTTTAGGATATGGACTTTTTTAATTCAGTTTCATATCATTTATTTTTGCATACTTTATTAAAACATGATCAAAAATATCTAGTTAAAATTTTATAAAGACACATTTTTAATTAACCCAACAAATGGCGAGCTTGTTGAGATGTTTATGATGGTATAGCCTCATTGTATAAAGCGGTCACCCATCCCAGGTCCGACTTTGTTGTCATTTGCTTAACCTTGTTATCGGTTGCGCAGTGACTTAACCACTAGGCTGAGGCCGCTTAAAAATTCTTAAATTTTTTTTTTTAAAACAAAAGCTCTAAATTAGATAAATGATTTTAAATGAGCAATGGAAACTAGGTTATATCTTATTACCTAATTCCAATATCTGAATCGAATAAATAACATTATTTTTAAAAATACCTAATACATAAATACCGCCTCCGTAAACTAGTGGTGAACCTTTGGCATTGTGTCCAGAGGTCGTGGTTCGAGTCCCATCATGGCAAAAAAATATTAGTACGTTTTTTCTTCACAATTTGTCGTGGTCTGGGTGTTTATAAAATATAATATGCATTATATCGTTGCTTCTGGTGCACATAGTACAGGCCTAGAGCTTAGTTTGTGACCAGAGCAATATGTGTAATATGATTTATTTAATTAAAATACTTTATTGCACAAAATAAAATTGTACATAGGCAAACGGTAGGCATTTTCTTACAGCTAACCTTTGAGAGAGTGGACAATTATGCATAGGGTGCAAAAGCAAATAAATAATAATTTAAAAGACATATAGCGAATAAAATAAATAAATTGTCCTACATATTATTATAATTATACCAAACTAGGTGGCCGAGTTGGTTAGACTTTGGACTTAAAAACACTTATGTCCCTGGTTCGAATCCCGGTGTGTACCAATAAGTTCTTAATTAAAAACAATATGTACATTTGTTTGACAACACCACTATAGTGCCTCGGAGAGCACGTTAAGCTGTCGGTGCCGGTTTCACTATACCAACTTGTAAAACTGTTTATAGATGGGTTATTGAGTCTATTCAAAACATCGCGACGAGTTAGCCACTTGTTCGGTGTAGACTCATACCATCGGCTACGACGAGGTGGGATTAAAACCCCTCCGTTGGGTACCCTGGGGCCGTCTAGGCGGTCTCGGGCGCCGTAAGGCACCCGTGATGATATGTGTATACAAAACTAGAATATTAAATATTAATATTACCTAAAATGCAAATTATGAATATACCAAAATAATAAAAACGGAATATGGCGTAGCTTTGCTGTTCGCAAAGGCACGTCATTCACGAATTATTAAATTGTTCGACGCAATATTGGCAAAGTTCGTGCGATCCACAACTTTTTGTCATTAATTTTAATATATAACCGACATGTTTTTTATTATATTCAGTACTATGTTTCTTTCATTACTTTTTCTTTCAGTTATAAATACCTACTAATATTTCGTGAAAGAATATATAGGTATATTTTACACATACGTTTTTATTGTGTACTTATTTCTTATTGGAGCACGGCATGTGACTTTGTATTTACCTGATGGTAAGCATACCTACAAAGTTCATGTATAGGGTCGATTTATACATTATTTTTAAACAGCATTGGTCACTCCCTCTGAGCCAAAATTATTGGGTTATTAATTTGGCCGTGACAAAGATGTATGTACAATACAGGGTGCGATTTTAGAATATCAGCGGATTACTAAATATCACTGAATTGTCAATACGTCAGACATCTATTTCTCAATTTCGTATTTTAAATCTTATTGAGTGACTAAAATACCATACCTATGATATCAATACGAGTGCCCCTATCACACGTAAATAAAGTCACCGATGACAGTTGTTTGTTATGAATTGTATTTATTATAAGAACCAAGAACGACAAACAATATTTTTTCGTTTAACGAAACGGAAGTAGCTCCTTTCTATGACAAATGATGCCTAAGTTAATACAGGTCATAAATAACATGACTTTCAAAAATACGATTTTATTTAATAAATTTTGTTTCACTGATGATATCAAAGTAATCGCTGACACTCAAAGGTCGTACTTCAGGTCTATTTTAATGTCCTCGCCCCTTTATCGTCAAATCAAGTGCTCGTTTCGTAACCACACTCTAACCACTTCCATCATCTCTACAAGAAATCGATGCATATCGACAAGATATCGATCATAATTTAGGTTAGGTTTAAAACATATATTTATGTATTTATTTGTCACTGGTTCGAATTCCGGTGTGTACCAATGAGTCTTAATTAAAAAATATACGTACATTTGTTTGACAATACCACTATAGTGCCTCGGAGAACACGTTAAGCTGTCGGTCACGGTTTCACTATACCAACTTGTGAAAATGTTTATAGATGGGTTATTGAGTCTATTCAAAACATCGCGACAAGCTAGCCACTTGTTTGGTGTAGACTTATACCATCGGCCACGACGAGGTGGGATTAAAACCCCTCCGCTGGGTGCCCTGGGGCCTTCTAGGCGGTCTCGGGCGCCGTAAGGCATCCGTGATGTTTCATACATACATACATTATTTTTGCTATATTATTTATGTAGTTGTATCTATGCAGTTTATATATTTTGATTTCTCTTTACACTAATCTGTGCACCCTATATTACCATTTTCACTCTCCTAAAGGTTAGCTGGTAGATAATGCCTAAGGCATTAAGGTCGCCTTTGTACAAACCTTCTTAGTACAATAAGGATTTTTTTAAAAATAAATACAGTACTCCTCCTGAAAACCGGAGAACCCACAGACTTAAACCGAATAATATAGGCGGGTAGTAAAGATACTGATCGGTCGGCCTTACCTAAAAAAAACTTTTACTATTATTATATTAGTAAACTTACTAGGTTACAAAAAACTTTAGTGTTTTGATCCCCTTACAATTGATCTGCGATTCCATCCACACTAACTTTTAGTATTTGTTCAATAAAAAAAATCATTTACATATTTCTCGTATCAGACCTGAATCTCTTTTTCATGACGTCATTTGGCAACCCTACGAAAGGCCTCGTAAACCCTCAATGACTATGCTGTATACAAATAACATGTAACTTCTTATATACTTACAAAACATCGAATATAAAGCACTACCTTAGGTATATAAAGAAGGTACTTACGTGGTTTATTTATTTATTTAAGGGCTGTTCCAAAAATTAAAATTTTATTAACCTGTGCGATCTGTCGGGTAAAACAAAGAGACATAGATATGTAATTTGTGTATATTCCATTTCTTTCTTTGCCCCGAGAGATCGCACGGGTAATCATATTTGAATTTTGCAACAGCCCCAAATAAATAATTTGTTATTTTGATAGTATATAATTATTGTTAAGGTTGTAAATAAAACGTTAGGTACTTAACTAAATACCATCGGCTCCCGAGAACCGTATAAACGGCCTCAGGGTACTCAGCGGA
>CAWUHH010000683.1:0-10125 GCA_963921915.1 Hyposoter dolosus | reverse complement strand
AAGTGTTTAATAAAAATATTAAGTATTAAGTGACTAGATTACACAGGTAACACAAATAAGTAGGTATCCTTTTCACAGATAATTCTTCAATGTGTATATTACTAATATATTTATTATATTTATAAAACAAAAACCACAGCAAATTAATAAAAAACAGTCATCATATTTAACGCTTAACAATTTTAACTTTTTATTACCATATTTCAAATAATTTAACGCCTAGAAAGCAGTTAATTTTTTTTCATATTTAGATTTTTATAAATATTATTGATTATTAGGCATATCATTGTCTAAGTACAAAAGACCATACTAAAACTTAAATCAATTGTATAGGTAGTTTTTATTAATATATTTTTCAATTACATTACTTACTACAATTTCCATGCGTATATTCTATTTAATTAATTCATATGACCGCCATTGTACAAGGCCCCGCAAGTCCCAGAAGAGTGCATGTGACCGATATTATATTGCCGCGATTAGCATAATATTATGGAATAGTCTACCTATTGTTGGACTATTATTATGGATTTTTAACTAACCGTATCATAACAATATTAACGATACGAATGTTAAAATATTTAAGATCATTTTATCAATGAGAAACTTATAACTTACAACTATTCGAGTTTTAGTTAAGAATTCCTGTTTATTGTTTATTTATTTTTTATTTAAGTTATACAATATTTTGTATTTTATTAATCTTTTGCACTTACCTAAAATGAAGATAATTAAGTATACAAATAATAATAATATATAGGACATTTAACACATATCTAAGCTCTGTATGTGTACTATGTGTACCAGAAACAACGAAACAAATAAATATATTAGTACGATAATTAAAAAAATAAGCATTTTCATACAAAGAGGCAATGCTGCTAGCGTATTAGCTCACCAAGTTGCGCCTCAAACAGTGTTTTTTTTTTTCATTCAATTATTTTTTAAGTTTATTTTTCGTTTTTTTTGCGATTTTTTTTTTATAAATTATTTAAATTAATAAGTACATATTATATTTTATACACACCCATACCATGACAAACGTACTAATACGAGTATATTTGTTGACATGAGTGGGAATCGAACCTCCGGATATAACGCCAAATACACGACCACGTCGGTCACAGAATGAGACTCAAAATTACACTAAATATTATTGCTATATTATTTTTAAACTAAAACAATTCACATTCAAATAAACAAACATTTTAAACTATCTTCGTACTTTGAAAATAAAATTCTCAAACCACATTAATCAATCGCTATACCATTTAAAAATTATACATATGAGTGTATTTACAACAAACCAAAGGGATTTCTCATGAAGCTAAAAAAACGCGCAGCGGCGCGCGGACGGGCACGGTTTTTACCTTCATGGGATTTCTAGATGAAAGAATGTATAAACATTTGCCGAGACAAGATTAGTTTTAAACAAAACAATAAAACATCAAAAAATTTTTTTTTAAGATTATTTTTTTTATTTTCAGAAAAATTGCTTTAACTATAATCCTAACAAGAGCTGGTCTGGACTTAGAACCGGATGCGATGAAAAAGCATTTCTTCACTGTCATCAAACTGGCCATGGTGCCATGGACATTCGAGTGCTGCCTCTCTGCTGTTATGTCCAAGTTCTTATTGGGATTGCCATGGGATTGGGGTGAGTGATCTTACACGTAACTAGTAGTGGCTATTAATTTGACCTCGGTGTGATCATTCGATCCTTAATTCATCAGTTCAATTCTCTTTCTTAGTTGCCCATATATATTTTTATATTAGATTTTTAAGGATCCTGAAAAAAATCCTGATGGGCGGGACTCGAACCCACGATCCTCGTTTCACGTCAAGGTACTCAACTGACACCCTCCGTAGCTAAGTGGTTGCGCCTTTGGCGTTGTATCCGGAGGTCGTCGGTTCGATTCCCACAAAAAAAAATTAGTGCGTTTTTCAGTACAGTTTGTCATGGTCTGGGTGTTTATAAAATATAATATGTATTATATCGTTGTTTCTCGTACACATAGTACAAGACTCGAGCTTAGTTTGTGACCAAAGCAATATGTCTAAATTGTCCTACATATTATTGTGATTGCTAGTTTATAACTACGTATTTTTTTTGTTATATTTTAATGCTTTAAAATCATTGTGGTGCGTGGTGTGCAATATCAAATCTTTAATTATAATAAATAGGTCTCTTCTATCTTATTTTTAACAGCAATTTTTATAGAGCATTGTTTTGAATGAAAGCATTAGAAACATCTTTTGATATAGCGTCTTATGTTATAGAAAGTCAGTATTTTAGCGGTCTCTCTAACCTTGTTAGGCCTATTTTGTTACTACCGCCAATACAGATGCAAAACCCGTGAAGTGACCCATGTTTCTGTGTAAGTCTATGGGTTCACTGGTTTTCCGGAAACAGGTTAATTTATCTTTGTCGCCACGCATTTCGTAACAATTTCAAAGTTGTTAAACAACTTTGAAATTGTATTGGTCGACCCTATTTATAGACTTACCCTAGTTCTGCTTACCATTATGAGATACAAGGTCAGATGCAATGCTCCAATAAAATCAAATAAAAGCAAGATATGGTGAATTTGTGTCTACTTGATGGTAAGCCGTCCTATAATGAATGAATTGGGCATTATTAACATTGCTCGTTTAAATTTAAAAAAAAGTTTATTTTTCTATAAAATGTTACTGCAGCCTGAATGATTCAAAACTGATCGTTTTCTACAGTGAGCTTATAATTTGGATACATTAAAATACCAAAACCTAATGTACCAAAACGTTTTACAGCGTTCCTCTTAGGATCAGTTGTAGCAGCAGTATCTCCAGCTGTGGTGGTGCCTTGCCTGTTCCGTCTCCGAGGCAAAGGCTATGGTGTGGCCAAGGGAATCCCTACCCTGGTGCTAGCAGTGTCTGGTGTTGATGACGCGGCCAGTGTAGCTGCGTTCGGCATCATCGTTTCTATCATGTTTTCCGCCAGTTCTTTGACTATGAATATTGTACAGGTAATGGCATATTGATTACTTTTTTATTTTGCTAAATAATATAAAATAATATCTTGGAATCTTATTGGGGACGGTTAGCTCAATGTATAATCAACCTATGTGCGGTTTAATCTACCCTAGATTCAACTGTGTAAAAATGCTGTTGGTAGATCATTCTAGTTTGAGAGATCAGTATGCGAATAAAGGGTTATGAAAAATAAGGGGTGAATACGGCCCGAGGGGACGCGAGAATCCCGCCAATTAACCTTCACCCACCTCAACAGCAAACTGCAACCCAAGGGTTTATTTATTTAATTTAAAATACTTTATTGCACAAAATTACAAAATAAAATTGTACATAGGCGAACTTAATGCCTTAGGCATTTTCTACCAGCTAACCTTTGAGAGAGTGGAAGATTATGCATAGGGTGCAAAAACAAATAAATAACAATTTAAAAGACATAATAGCGAATAGTATATATACTACTTAAATATTACATGTAAATACTTAAACATACACTCAATGCATAATATACTACTTATGTAAATCATACAATATAATACATATAGTTGTACATATGGTGATATATTTTTTTCGAATTCCCCACGGGCATAAAATGCAGACGAAAAGCTTGTACATATAAATGAAACATGTTCCATATTAAATTAATGCATGGTAAAAGTTATTTATTGGTATGGGTATTTAACCGCTACAATGCTTTCAGCAACTGAGACTAATACATCTAAATTATCAGCCCCGTATTCTACCAGGCTACAATCAAATTCAGCGTTTGAACCTGAACCTGAACCAGATTACCTTCAATCATTGATCAAACTTGTTTTATTTTCAGGGTCCTGTAAGTGTAATTGGGGGAATTTTGTTCGGCGTAATGTGTGGTTACCTCGTCAAATATATACCAGAAAGGAATGATGCCTTCGTGGTGCCTCTTAGAGTTCTTTTGTTACTCACTGGAGGACTTCTCTCGGTGCTTGGCTCCGAGGAAATCGGATGGGGAGGAGCAGGTAATTAAAATATTTTTGATTACCTGCCTGATGCGAAGCTGCGAGCTTCCGGCGATATCATCTCTTCTTATTCTATTTCTACTAGCCTTACTAGGTGTCGCTTTATCTAGCCAGACTTATATACTATAGTGAATTTTACACATGGCACCATTATTTCCTAGTCTAGTTATTTATAAGAAAAAATTGATTTAAATTTAAGTAATACTTCATATACAATACATATTATTAATTATAAATTCTTGAAAAAAAGAATATTAATTAAGTATGTAAGCAATAATGAAAGCTTATAATTAAATTACCGTCCACCTATTACTCTAATAAAAATTTAAAGCAGGTAATTATTTTTCATTTTTGGTTGCATTTTAAATATTACACATTGTATCAGATATGTATAGGTAGGTATACAACCACCTGCGCTTTCAATTAAATAAAAATGCTAATATGTGCGTATAATATATGAACCAATGAGATTTTAATTTAAAAACTTATGTACATTTGTTTGACAACACCACTATAGTGCCTCGCACGTTAAGCTGTCGGTCCCGGTTTCACTATACCAACTTGTGAAACTGTTTATAGATGGGTTATTGAGTCTATTCAAAACATCGCGACGAGCTAGCCACTTGTTCGGTGTAGACTCATACCATCGGCTACGACGAGGTGGGATTAAAACCCCTCCGCTGGGTACCCTGGGACCGTCTAGGCGGTCTCGGGCGCCATAAGGCACCCGTGTAGATATGTATGTATGTAATATATGAACAATTCATAATATAATTTTGTACGCATTACGCTTAGAATAAGCGAATGATGAAATAATTATTAAATTAAATGCACAGTTTTGCGTGGGGGGGGGGGGGGGGGTCACTATCACGCAAATGCCTACCAGCTGTTATCATTAATATTACATTGTATGTATATATAAGTAAATGTTATATATTTAGTTTTTAAATTATGATTAATAATGTTATTAAAATGACAAGGCCACATTAAGCACATTATAAATAACTTATTTTCTTTTATGTTAATGATATACTAACTTACCATACAAACTTTTACTGCCCTTTCCAGTAGGTGGCACGATGAGTATAATTTTATTAAGGCCCTTATATCATAAATTCTATACACAACAAACTTGAAAAATATACAAACCTCTATATCTGTTAGTTTTCAATGTAATGTAACAATTATTTTTTTATAGTGTGAGTATGAATTGGAGCACAAAATAAAATTAAAATAAATAGCACGTAGGCCTCTGAACAACCTCAATACTCTGGCACAACATCACACCCCAAACAATAAACATATGTTTTTACTCTGCAGGTCCCCTGGCTGTGATTGCGTTTTCATTTATCGCGTGCAAAAACTGGACTGAACAAGGATGGGACCTGGAAGACAACCCTGTGGCGACTGCCTTCGAAATATTTTGGATGCTATTTGAACCAATGCTTTTTGCAGTCACTGGTGCTCAAGTTGTGGTCAGTATTTTACAAAATAATACTCAACTTTCAATATTTTTGTTCTACTTTCCAACATATATGTACAGAATATAGTCATCGAAGCCTTGAGCATCTTATCGCTGATACTATTAGGTCAGATTAAGTCATGATAAGCAAACTGGATGCCCGAAGAAGAGTGAAGAGTACTTATATGCAGCAGTGAATGAGACTTATTGTGATATTGGCCAGTGGGACTGTATTCTTCACCTAGGTTTGGTACCATTTCTGAATTATTTAAGTACCAAAATAATAATAAAATTAACTTACCTCAGAGTACTCAACTTGAGATAAAACCACCTGCCTTACTGAAGAGTTGTTCGCCGTGAATTATCCATTGCCACTAAACAAGACTTTATCATGAATTTATATAATGGATCCCATCTCACTCACTAGAACTATACCTATATTATTTTCATAATGCCGAGCTTTTATATTGTGGGGATTCTAATAAATAAAGACGCCACCTGCACGCGTAGGTACGGAGAAAATAGTACCTATTACTTATAAACAGTAAACCCAAATAAAATGTTTAAAACATGACAGAATAATCACAAAATATTTTTTTGTTAGTACTGACAAATGTTTGATCAAATGTATTTTTCTTTTTTGAGATAATTATGGCTTGATACTTCATAGTTAAGCATTTTAATACGAGTAAAATAGAATTTACTGTTGGATACAGGCCTAACTATTGGTTAGACCCACAGACCTAGTATCTTCCCGCCTAGTTAGACCTCTCCCATGGTTTGCCCAATGACCTTTATTCTCTATAGATAGGTATATCGCATCCAAGATCCACGATCACTCTAGGTTAATTAATTATCTACTATTCTAGTTTAAACTACCCAGTTTCTAGAATGGTGAGAATAGCTTGTTAGAGCCAATGATATTATAATAGACGTCTAAGAGGATTTTATTGCATGTAAATTTTTCCTCTGATAAAGCTACTCCTCCAGTATTTTGGGACGCAATTTTCTATAGGGCCAACTGTAATGGCGCTTTTCTAAGCCTTCGTTAGTTATATTTTTCGACAAAAAAAAAAACATTATTGCGTTCAATATTAGGTTTTTTGTAACTGCACACTCGATCCTCGTCAATAAATTTATAACGACATTGCACATTATAATCTACAGATAAAAGAATTAGAACCTCATCTAGTATTGGTCGGAGGCGGCATCCTAGTGACCTGCGTAGTGCTAAGAGTGCTGGTCACTGCGGGAAGCGCTTTCGGAAGCAACCTCAATACCAAGGAGAAATTCTTCGTTGGAATGGCTTGGATGGCCAAAGCCACTGTGCAAGTAAGAAACGTAGTTAAATTAGACTTCTTATTCCTAGTAGTCATCAAGTGTATTAAAATAAAACATTAAGTTCGGATGCTGATTGCGCACCGAAAATAGAAGGATACACATACACATATATCATCACGGGTGATCATCCTTACGGCGCCCGAGACCGCCTAGACGGCCCCAGGGTATCCAGCGGAGGGGTTTTAATCCCACCTTGTCTTAGCCGATGGTATGATTCTACACCGAGCTAGCTCGTCGCAATGTTTTGAATATACTCAATAACCCATCTATAAACAGTTTCACAAGTTGGTATAGTAAAACCGGGACCGACAGCTTATTGTGCTCTCCGAGGCACTATAGTGGCGTTGTCAAATAAATGTACATATTTTTACCACTTATATAAAGTAACCACATATGTAAGGATAAAGTGGGGGAAAGCTTGATTGAAAAATATTTATTATTGTCAATAAAACCTTTCGTATTGTTATTTACTGAGACAAACTCAAATACTTTATTCGTCTTATTTTTGGAAAAAACGGATACTCCATTTAAAAAAAAACGATCTGCAAAGTCCATGAACATATCGATCAATACGTAGTTTTTTATTAACATTAATCGCTCCCACTATGTATGCTAAATGATGCGGTTACGAAATTGACGGTGGCTAAGACACATTAGCATTTCGAGTCTGTGTCAATATCGTTCAATTTAATACCTGTTTCTTAACCGGACACTGAACCGAATCTAAATATAATTTAATAAAATATAATTTATTTTCAGGCAGCATTAGGTCCAGTTGCTTTAGATCATGTCCGAGCAATAGTTGGAGATGATGATTCGGAAGCATCAAAACAACTGCTGCATTACGCCAATATTGTGGTGACAGTGTGTATTTTATCAATCGTGATTACTGCTCCTCTGGGTGCCATAATCATTACAGTCACGGGTCCACGGCTACTTACCAAAACAGGAAAACCACCAGTATTAGAAGGTAAGAAAACAAACTGATCAAATATTTCCATTTTAATTTATTTAAAAAAAACTCATAAAAAATAGTAGTTACTTAAAAAATATTAATAATATGAAAGACTAGCTGAGCTAGGATTATTTCTAGTTGTATTAGGAGGAAAGAAAAACAAATTATCTGGATTTTGACCTTGGTTGAAAGATTGCGGATTTTGCCCTGGATATTTTTGTTGATTTGGATTTTGGCCTGGATACTGTGGTTGATTTGGATTTTGCCCTGGATACTGAGGTTGATTTCTATTTTGCTCTGGATACTGCGATTGATTTGGATTTTGACCTGGATACTGTGGTTGATTTGGGTTTTGCCCTGGATACTGTGGTTGATTTGGATTTTGCCCTGGATACTGTGTTTGATTTGGGTTTTGCCCTGGATATTGTGGTTGGTTAGGATATTGAGGTTTATTTGGATTTAGCCCTGGATATTGTGGTTGATTGGGATTTTGTGCGGGATATTGTGGTTGATTGAAATTTTGTCCTGGATATTGAGATTGGTTACGATTTTGACCATGTATTTGATTATAGTTTTGTCCTGGATTTTGGTTATAGTATTGTCCTGGATACTGGGTTTCATTACGAATTTGGCCTGGATATTGATTGTAATTTTGCCCTGGATACTGAGATTGACCACGATTTTGTCCTGGATATGGATTATAATTTTGTCCAGCATACTGAGATTGATTACGAAATTGTCCTGGATATTGATTATAATTTTGTCCTGCATACTGAGATTGATTACGATTTTGTCCTGGATATTGATTATAACTTTGTCCTGGATACTGAGATTGATCACGATTTCGTCCTGAATTTTGATTGGGGTTTTGCCCTGGATATTGATTGTAGTTTTGTCCTGGATATTGTGATTGGTTAAGATTTTGTCCTGGATATTGATTATGATTACTATTTTGCCCTGGATACTGGGATTGGTTACGATTCTGCGCTGCATACTGATTGGTATTTTGTTCTGAATACTGATTAGGATTTTGTCCTGGATACTGATTTGTATTTTGTCCTTGATATTGATTATGATAACTATTATGCCCCTTATACTGAGACTGATTACGATTTTGACTTTGATATTGATTTTGATTATTATTTTGGCCACTTTGATATTGATTAGGATTTTCTCCAGGATATTGTGGTTGAGATGAGTTTTTATTATAGGGTTGATATGAGTTTCCGGAAGAACCATAAGGTTTATAATTACTACCACTTCCGGAATTTGATGAAGGATTATAACTGGGGTTTTGTGTATTGGAATTAGAGTTACACTGTGATCCATAAGGACAATATGCCGGACGACTTTGCTGATTCGTTGCTTGGTTATTCGCCGATCCATATTGAGGTAGTTGCGGATAAATCGAGGAATACGTTGAGTTTACTGCTCTCTGTACACGTTGTTTGCGTTCCAGTTCTGTGTTTATTATTTCAGATGGTACTTCAAATAATGATTCCGATTCCGTTGCTTTACTTTTATTCTTTCTATATTTAGCATCTAAGTTATCATTAACAAATTTTACTGGCACTATTTCACCACTTGTATCAAGTTCATCACTGAAAATTTTATAGTTTGTGATATCTTTTTCGGTCGCATTACCATTTTCACATAATAAAATTAACAACACTATAGTCAAAACAATTTCAAATTGTTTTAAAATTACTTTTCGCAAATATAACATTTTGAGCACGATCTCACGGAGACGGACAAACTATTTATGAGATAATATTTAACAATAACCAGGGTAACCTTCAACCTCACTTATCACATCATTAAATTGTTTTAGTAAACAGGACAGACTTGACGGAAACATGTTGTATATTCATTTTTTTAGACACGTTTTCCCCAAAAGTTAATTATATAGTACCTACTTTAAAAAAAATGTTTTCAAGATTTTAGAACTCTAATAATATTTCCTATCTGCTTTTAAACAATACTTTATCTATTATAGATAATAATTTCCATAGTTTCGAAATTCCTAAACTAGCGTCTATATCATAGACCACCTACAACGAGGATAATAATAAATGAATAACAAAGTTAATAAAATAATAAATGACCGCTTTTGTGGTCTAGTAATTGGCGTTACCTATATCCGGAGGTCGTGGCTTCGATTCCCACTCGTAGCAAAACGATATTGGATGTTTATAAAATATAATATGTATTAGTATCTGTGTTTCTGGTACACATAGAACAAGCTTATAACTTAGTTTGTGACCTGTGTTCTACGAGTACATATGATTATTATTTATTACTTAGTCGTTTCGATTTATTTTATTTTTAAGTATAGCCAATACAGTTTTTTAATATGAACC
>CAWUHH010000682.1:0-13901 GCA_963921915.1 Hyposoter dolosus | reverse complement strand
TTTTTTTTTTTTTTTTTTCCCGTTTAAATAATTTCTTTTGAGAGCGTACCTTGCGGAAACGGTTAAAATTACGCAGACGAAGTTACACGGATCAGCTGGTGTTATAATAGTTAGAGCTAATATACTTAATTCAGCTTACATAATTAATAATGAAAATGTAATATAAATATTTAGTATTTGTAGGTATAGCATTAAATTGCCCTGCCAGGGTTTATGTACACCGACTTTTGTATTGCCACAAATAAATAAATTTAAATGAAATAATTAAATTAAGCTTTACTTTGCGGAAGTTCATTAATTAATTGTAGTTTTTTTTTTTTATTTGATGGAAATTACACACATATTGCCCCGGTCACAAACTAAGCTCTAGGCTTGTTTATTGTGTATCAGAAGCAACGATATAATACATATTATATTTCATAAATACCTATCAATCAGTAGTCTATATATGGCCAATAGCATTATAATTGTTTTTTTTCGATAAATTTAGTATTTTTAATATAATTGCTAAATTATGTTTTCCTTTTTTTTGTTGAAAGCAACGAGGTATATAGTAGACTCCTAATACAATGTGGGGTTTGTCGTCGCCCATTTCATGATCACGTCATATTGTCTGTACAGTAGAGGGACCCTATTCATGGAGTTTGTAGGTCTGCTTACCATTAGGTAGGTGCACTAAAAATCACATGTTGTGCTTCATAAAAAAAAAAGATTTATTTCCTCATGCCATATTTTTACGGAATTCAGATTTAGGGGTTATCTCGTTTTGCAAAGTTTTTTTATTCCTTTTATCTTAATCCTCTAACTATACCCGTGCCCGAGTCCAGGTTTTTTACTTGCTTTTACTACTCCTAAACCTGATACTGTCATCATTAATCGTTTCACATACCCTCATCCGCCTGATGGTAAGTGGCAATGTAACGTCCAAGAATGTTCTCAACCAATAGTAGTAATGATGCTTGCTTCAATTGGTTGGTTCCACTATGTCTGCTTGAGAAACTTATGCTTGCCAGTGCGTGTAGTACGGAAATGAAATGGGGAAGGAGGGATGAGTATATATCCTCATAAATATTTAATATATATCCTTTAATCCTTATTTGTCCCACAAAATTCTCACTTCGGATTAAATTCCATTATAATCTAATTCTAATTCCAATACATATAAATAAATAAATTAAACTTGTTCTTTAGTTAAATCGAATCAAATTAATTATGCGTAACGTATAGACATTTGAATCCGGAATCAATAGGCCTGAAGGAGCTGTAATAATCCCGCCCCAATCGTGTTCTGCCAACGATTAATTAGCCCAAGTAGGTGTAAGGAATCCGTAGGTATAGCGCTAATAACTTAACGCCGGGTGCCGAAATTGTATTATTTATTATTCGATTCCATTCAAGAATTATACATTATATTGCTTAATCAATTGATAATAATAACCGGTTTAAACCCCAGTGTAAACCAATAATTTTTAAATTAAAAACAAATACATTTGTTTGATAATACCTTATATATTACACTATACGATATTGTAAAATTGTTTACAGATGGGTTATTGAGTCTTTCCAAATACCGCGACGATCTAACGACTTGTTTGCTGTACTCATAATAAAAGCCCATTGATGGGTACCCTGACACTACAATCCCACCCGTGATGGTATAATTTATAATAATAGTACAAATTTACATAAGCATGAAATTAAATAAAAAGTGTTATTTTATACAGGGAGATAATAGAGTGCTCCACCGACAAGATCACTTCTCTTAAATTTAAAAAGAAGGAGAAAGAATGAAAAAAAAGGCATCCTCTGCTAGTTTGAGCATGTATAAATAATTATTGATGATTTAAAATGAATTATTGTTGAGAATTAAATAATTACAAACTGGATATATTTAATAAAAGCAAATGAAGGGTAAACAAAGCCGCAGAAGACCAAGATGCATGTGCCTATCTAGAATAAATTGAAAAGGGTTTAAAACCATGCAATTACAATTCTCAAAAACCGGCGCTCATGTATGGTTATGACCGTGGACGATGTAAAAGGAGACAAGTAGCGCCAAGCTGTAAGCCTACTCCGTAAGCGACCTGAAGCGGGAACAAAAATAAACTACAAAGAAAACTCAACAACTGAATTTTTATTATTACAACAAAACGTTCATCATAACAACCACTTGATAAAATTTTTCCTTCCGTCCTCAAACGAAACGAACCTCAAATGGCGAAGAATAAAAATAAAAGTCAGCAAAAGTGAGAGAATATTTTTTCCGTACAATTTAATGTCCATTGAAGTCGAGTTTAATCTGGACCCAGTCAGCATGACTTCACGACACCTTTGGACTTTTCCCACCACTTTATCTCCGACCAAATATACTTTCCGGTTGACAATTGGGTTTTAATGTCACGCAAAAAGTGAGGTCTGGTATGATTACAATTTTCCCTTGCATTAAAGCGGGTAATTAAGAATCAAATGTTCAACGAGGGTAAATTATTTTTCATATTATATTTTTTTATTAAGTATTTAATGATATCACTTTACTAATAAATTATATTTGATAATTTACTCGTTGTAAAGCTCTTACATTAAAATTATTGCTACTAAATTTATATATTCAACAATTTTAATAATAATTTTTCAGAGTTGCCTAAACGAGGACCATCAGATACAGATATTGCGTCAGATATGGTTTATAATTTTATTGCTAAAAGTCTAAAACGCAAAATGAAAGTTTAAAGGAATGTTAGATACTCAGAAGATCAGGGAAGAAATCATCTGAGTTGAAACATAGTATTCTTTTTCTAATCTTTATGCTTTATTTTATATATATACCGAACGTCAATACAAAAAATACAAAACTAAGAAAATTAGGCATCAATATCTAAATAATTTAACTTGCTCGGTTGTCTTAATAAAAAGTCTCCGACGAAATTGGCGTGCATGATGGAACTTATGACAGTGACAAACCAAAGGATGAAACAGATTAAGGGATCTGTTGTGAAGATAAATAAATAAATAATAATTTACACGTATACTGCCGCACAATTTAACCGCGTTCCATATTTTGAATAAGAAAGGGTAGAAGCTTAAACCTATATTTACAACGAAGTTATTGAACAACCGGTAAAGTTTCACAACACCAAAGCTGTGGCATATACACCGGATAAAACTATTGGTCCCGTCGAAGACACAACTGAATCGAACCCCAGATCCACTAACCTCATTTGAAATTCAAAGCAGCCGCCTTCAGGTGAGGATGTCTCGATTGGGCACCCAGAGCGGGGTTTAGATTCACCTGTCGTCTAAATTGGATTGTACATCAAAACTTTCCAACATTTGTCTTCAGTTGTTTTTGATACAACAACTGATATTGCTTAAATCGATTTTAAATATAAATATTGATAAGATAAATAAATATATTAGCCATTAGTATATCAATAATTATAATTTGATTTGTTAGGAACAGTTAGTATCGTAAATTAAACAATATAAAGAAACTACATCACTACTGTAAATACTATTTTTTATACAACAATATATGGTTTATTTTGTTTATATACCAAATATAGAAAACAAATCTTGATCTTTGTTTTAATATAATAATATAAACAATATATAAATACAAATTTATTTTTGGTGAATATTAGAATATTAAAATATCATAGAATATATCAATATTAGAATATCATAAAAAGGCTCCAACACTAGTAGTAAAGTATAAGAAGCCTGGCACAAAAAAACGAAGTCCTTTTTGCCAGCTAGTAAGGTATTATTTTAATTGATTATCTTGAAAAAGGCAAAACGAACTGGCCAGTATTATTCAATGCTACTACAACGTTACAGACAAATTAGATCATACAATTCTTTAGAAAAGGCCAGGTTTACGAAAGAAAGACAACTCATCAGCGCGCAAGAGTAATAAAGCTTCCCATTGCAATAGGAAGCTTCATTAATATAATAATAATACAAAATTATTAATTTAAAAAAATCTTAAGTTCAACAATATAATTTTTATTACAAACAAGGGGTGATAAATAAACACATTAAAAGGTGAACACAAAATAGAGCGAGCGATGAAAATCAATACGCACAAATTAAATAGAACGCCCGCTTTGTCGAAAAAGGCTTTGTTATAATCCCCTTCATTAGAGAGAACTGAATTAAATTTGTAATCCCGGTATAAAATCAATAAGGTAATAAGCAATTAGTGTATCTTGATAAAATTAATATGCTTCACATTATTTAAGTTACCAACTTAATTCTGTTTTAGATGGCTGAATTAACGAGTTGTTCCCTGAGGAGGTATTCGTTCTATTTAGAGATATTTAATGTAAATGAAGTACTTTCAATGCGAGGTATGAAACTAATTAATTATGTCTATCAAGTTTCCAATTATAATATTTACTACAAAACTAAATTCGTACCTATCCTCCTTTTAGATTTACTAGAAGAAGAAGTACTATTATAATACTACTTTATATATATTTTATTACTGAATTCTATATAAAAAAATCCGTCAGCACTATCAAACGTGTAGTATCATTAAAAAGTGTGGTGCATCAAAACCTGCCATTTAAACCGCAACCCATTAATCACTGACAATGAATCAACAAACAATGGCAAAGAAAAATGGACAGAGCAGAAGATGAAGCAACAAAACCCCAAACACCACATGCTATCGGGAAAATTCCTCATTCTGGTAAAGAGAAATACCCACTCTCGACGTCTATATCCTCGGCAATTTTTCAGAACTCGTATCGCGTTGGAAGCACAAGATCCGAGCCACTGAGAACTTGCTGATTGATAGCTCTAATCTCCGCAAGTAGAGACGCTCTAACAAGATGGATACCGTTCTAGATGCGGTAGAATTTAGTTATAATAATATAAACATCATAATCCAGCTTCATGAAGTGGCTTAACAGAATAGCGAAGCATTATTTATAGTAAATACAGTTGTTAGTAATACGTTGCAAATGTTATATGTTAATAGCCCTGATCTCTAGACTTCGGTGTATTTTAATTAAATGAGTTACTAAAAGATACATTTAACAATAATATGTATAACTTAAATTTTCATATGCATTAGTAATGAAATTATTGGTTGCAACAACGACATTTATACAACATATTAAATATTTCCAACAATTAACAATAAATATTTTAACCAGTCGTAACAAAGTAATATTTAACGTAAATTAGTAATGAGACCTCACAAAACAATGTATGTTTCTGACAAATATTTTTTAACACAAATCGAACAAACCAAGTAAGTGGAAAATCGGAACACAAATTTTCCAATCGAGGTAAATCTCGAATTCCGACTAGGCGGCTAAGGAGTCGAGCCGAGCCGACCAAGTCCCTAATTTAAATTGCAGATAGTCCTCGGGGACAGAACGCAGACACCCGCGATATGCTAATCATAGTCAAGCCAAGGATTATCCCTGTTTACACTCAACAAACTCACTTAATTTCGTACAGACATCTTGGCATATTTGTCAGAGAAAGACAGGACAACAGACAACCTCAACATTTATAACTTGGAACAATTAATAAGTAAACGCGGGACAATATTTCCTTTAAAACTTTCGGTCGTGCTTAAAACAGTTTTATTTAACTATAGCCTTGTGGTACGGGCACTTAATATAGGTGTGAAAAGATTAAGTTTTTGAATTTTAGACATTAATATATTACAGCCTTATTATAATAAAATTTTTGAATGGGAAGTTGTAAATTTTTACACAAAAACTATCCTATTACGGTAGACGCCCGCCGTGCTGTGGGAGCAATATTGAAAATTTCATTAAACTAGTAATAATTTTAGAGTCTATAATAAACAATAATAATTTATATGGTAACATTTTAAACAGGTACACAAAATTTATTTGAAATTTTCAAAGGAAGCAATGCAAATACAATTCCTTACGACAAATTGTGTGGGGTTTCAATGGAAAGCTCGAAATGGGGTGATCTATAACTTGGTTCGCTTTCAGCAGAATCGGCGCTTTCAAGCGGCACTCGGGTTTGTGGTGTTAGGCGCGTGGGGGTATAACTAGACGTTTGAGGGTAGATCTGAAAGCGCTTACTATTCGCCGAGTGCTGATTTCCTTTGACCGTGGCACATAATGGATTGCGTCTTTAGTTGTGTTTGCTAGGAATTCGATCATTATTCTCCATAAGTTGGCCTATTCAAAGTTGCTTAAGGATCTCTGATGGATCGCCTTAGTATCAACTTAATGGCATATTGTCTCACAATGAGAATTAACTTGACCATAACTTCAGAACCTACTCAATCAATAGAATGGATTATAAACCCCGAAATAAGTGAGTGAAATATTTAATCAAGGACTTTCCAACTAACTTTCCTCGACGTATCTTCCTGAAATACTTCTTAAATTAATTTGAAGGGAAACTTCGCGACACCTCTAACGATGTCTTCTTCGCTTATAACTTCATCTTTTGGGGAACTGACTTCCACTCGTAGATTTCTTACTTTTGTGATTATCTTTCAATTAATTTAGTTTCTAACTTTTTGTATTTTTGGAAACAAAACAAAATTTAATCAAAAAAAGTTTATATTAAATATTATAAGATGCAGTATTTATATAGTATTTTCATAGAGTACTCAAGAAAACTAATACGAGGTTTTATTTAGGAAACACCGTTTGCGAGGTCGGTAAATTTCTAGATCAGCAATAAGTACGGCAAGAGACGCCGTAAAGTCGACCAGAGGTGGCACTAATGCGAATTTATGTCGATGGACCCGACCGAACGACCGTCGAAGGCGCTACCGATATCGACCGGGTGGAGCCTATAAATGTTTCAATTTTCAACCAACTTTATGTTTACATATGAGATATTTTATATGACAATAACATCGGGGACGTAAAGTGGGATGTGAAACATGCTTTTGTGGCCCAGATCGGTGATTCGTCGACATTATATTTTTCAGAGATTATTTATTAGATTAGGCTTTAAATTTGTGGTTCAGTGAGATATTTTCACATAAAAGTTTATTATTAAGAGGAGGTATAGGTGCCATAAAAGATGTCTGTTAGAATGCGAGTTAGAAACACACAGAATCTTGCTCGGAACTCTTGGAAAAATTAACAGTTTTATTGCTATAACTTTCAAAGTATACAAAAACCCTAGGCCATGTACTATTATCCTAAATATAACTAATCAAAGTATCGCATTATACTCGTAATTTGCTCCTTATTTAAGTAATAGTATGATATTTTTTTTTAAAAAGCCACTTTAATTATTGTATTTTTAAATATATGTCTTAGTTTTGAGATATTCTCATAATCGCAGATCTAGATTGCTGATTTTTTTTTATTCTCCTTCTTAAGATAAAGAAAAAATTGAATAAAATAAAGTTTTGAAGGAATTTGTCAACAAAAACACTACCTAACAAGCCGACAAATGAAAAATTTGCTTACTTAGGGAATATTTTTCCCGTCGTCACAAGTTACCGAACCGGAATACCGTTTAACTTATATTCCGAGTTCGGAGACGAGAATCTCAGAAATTTACATGAGAAAGACGAGCTGCGTTCTTCGTAAGACATCTCAAACTCGACCCCTAACAGGGGACGGGAATGTTTGAGGTATCTCGTATAAGGTACAGCGAATAAAGTGGAGAAATTTGATTCGTGTTACGCGAGACGTAATCTATTTTAAACTTGAAATCCTAAACATGTCATTTAGTGGGGATATAACAGAATATTATTCAGGAATGTATTAAGGATTGCTGCAAATATACTGTTTTCAGTCAGAAAATCTTTATAAAGAACTTTTTGTTCCTTATGAAGATTTGCTTTGGAACATCTCTATATTTTTGCTAGGCTGGTCGACCGGTTTCGTTACATACAGAAACAAAATACGTCAAATGACCTAGCAATGTTTTGATTTTTGTGTATGGATTTAGCAGTAAAAATGAGCCTACTGCAATTATTTCTTGTCAAGGTGGTAGTCTGCTCTTACGGTTCATTTGACGATAAATTTGCATTAAGGATTTTATTTATAGACTTTGTAGATCTGCTTACTATTATGTGGATACAAGGTTACATGCCGAGTTGAAAAAATCTAAGCAAGCTGACCGGATTTAGGAGACATTGCGTGATAAAAAAAGGTTTTTCTATTAGCCAGAGTTTGTTAACAAACAAGATTAAACATATGCGTCGGCTGACAAAAGATAATACTGGGAGCGTTCCCGCGCGGGGGCCAAAGTTCGCGATATGTGGCGAGCCACACGACTAGTAATTAACACCGAGTTCCGCTCTCCTCCCCTCCTACCCTCTCCTCTTCTTTCAATCCCACCCCTCTCCTCGGCATGATCCTCTATTGCCTACTTACCATTTTGCCATCATTATTGGAATACTATTTTTAAAATTTCTTTTGATTATTGATTACCATAACAGTTTTTCAATACAGTTTATCTTAGTTTGGATGTTTGAAAAATAAATTCCTACATATTGTATGTAGGCAGTTTTTTAAATATCCCCAATAAGCGTAACATTATTTATATAGTTTTCGAAATTAAAAATAAAATCAATATTTTAATGTGAATTTCAATCTCAATTATATAAGTTTAAATGAGTCTCTATAGTCACTAGATTCTTATATTAAAAAATATTGTATTGGAAAATATGACAAAGTGAAGATGAAATAAATGAAAATGTTTCTTGTTTTTCATTTGCGACATAATGGTTCCATGGGAAAAGTTATTAGATTCGATAAGTAGAACCTGAAATTAGCCCCAAGAACAACCTTCCAAAGTCACCATGTATATATATTTTGATTTTTCAGGTAATAAATGCAAACTTAGACTTTTGACTTTGAGATGAATTTAATTATGAATTAGAAAAGATAGCAAAGCAGTAAGTAGAGATAGGGGAACATGCCCTCACCAACACAAGTGCACAGCGATTGAATTAAACTTGTGCACGGTTGTTTGCGGTTCCGAACGGGCTGGGGTGTTTTGCTGGTGCCACGTGCTGCATTAACAATTAAACCCGGTACTTCACGGCACCACGATGCGTTCTTTTATCGGTTTCCATTAAACTGGACAAGAAACCTCTTGTGTTTTTAGGTTTGTCCTCTACTTACGAGTTAGGTTTATAGTAACATTCGTTATTCATTAACTAGTTTAGATTGTTATTGATTGTTTTTTAAACTTCCTTTATAATATATGTCATAAGTAACAAAAGGGCTGATTGATTTGATAAAGCAGCGATGGTCTTAAAATAAACTCGTAATGCAAATACGCCTTTGTCGCCGCCTATTTCGTAACCATTTAGCCGGCATGCTGGGAGCGATCAATATTGTTAAATAACACTGTATTGATAGACCCTATACATGGGCTTTGTAGGTCCGCTTACCATCAGGTTAAATCTCAGACTTTAAAAATTACAGTTTTAGGTCCCAGGGTTAAATTTACCCCATTTCTTTGAAAACACCACTATAGAGCCTCGGATAGCACGTTAAGCTATACAACACTTATGAAACCGTTTATAGGTGGGTTATTGAGCCTAAGCAAAAACTGCGTTCTAGCTACTCTTTTGGTTTAAACTTATATATACTCGTACCAGCTACGGCGAGATAGAAGGGAAATAACCCTGCGCTGGGTACCCTGATGCCATCTGTACATACTCATAGTTAATCATAAACAAAAAAATCAGACCCTCATATGCAACAAAGTCTTCTAAATTCAAAACTGCAGTTAGCCTCAAACTATAAACAACCCTGCTTTCTACTGCCATCAACTAATTACCTTCCTAATTCTCATACTCAACCCAAAAATCCCCTCCCCAAGGCACTCATACATCCCCAGATCGCTTGGCCCCGCTCCATCTGGGGCACAATTAGCAAGTGCGGCTCTACACGACTTCACTTTTAACAACATGCCTTGAAGCACTGAGCTACGATATATGTATAGACTCCAAAGACATTCTCTATAGACACCCCCCAAAATTACATGCTGGAATATTTTCAAAACAAAGAAGATTCTTTTTTTAATTCTATTGGAGCATGGGATGTGATTTTGTCTACTGGTGATAAGCAGATCTATAAAGTCAATGAATGGGGTTGATTAATAGCATTAATCGCACCCACTATACCGGCTAAATGATTCGGTTATGAAATGGGCGGCGACAAAGACGAATTAGCATTTCGCGTCTGCTTCTGTATCTTCGCTGATTTATCGTCTAATCAGCTGCTGTAACCGCATTATAAAGGAAACTACCACCACGACCAGAAATCGATGTAGTAGTCTTCTGAAAATTGTTAAATTCACAGACTAAAATTGAAACATGAATAGGTCACTTGACAGTTATTGTGATTTTACGATTACATTCTTAAAGAATAAAAAACGTTCAAATATTTTAGTCATTAGTAGTATGTAAAAATGACAATTTTTACATTACATACATATCATCACGGGTGCCTTACGTCGCGATATTTTAAATATACTCAATAAACCATCTAGAAACAGTTTCACAAGTTGGTATAGTGAAACCGTGACCGACAGCTTAACGTGCTCTCCGAGGAACTATAGTGGTGTTGTCAAACAAATGTACATAATTTTTTTAATTAAAAACTCATTGGTACACACCGGGATTCGAACCAGGGACCTAAGTGTTTTTAAGTCCAAGGTCTAACCAACTCGGCCACCACGTATATTACATTACTTAAATTTTATGCCATGAATCTAGTTATAATAAGTGTAAGAATATGATAATACCATCACGGGTACCTTGCGGCGCCCGAGACCGCCTACACGGCCTCAGGGTACCCAGCGGAGGGGTTTCATTCCCACCCCGTCGTAGCCGATGGTATTATGAGTTACACCTAACAATAAATGTATTAAATAAAATAAAAAATACAGGTAACTTTCTGAATATGGTAAAAGCCTTTATTAAGAAAAGTATAATAATGTCTTCTTGATCAAAATCTTCAATATTAATAGTCAAATATTTTAAAGGATCTTTGTGAATGCCCTTTCTATCACATATAAAGCTTTTCCTTGGAGTACTTCGCGTCATTCAGGCGAGATGGAAACTCCGCAACGAAAAGTTGGTTGAGGAATTGCGCCAGAGAAATGTGTGAGGTAATTTAGTTGTTTCATGTTTTAGTTGAAAGTGCTACTGCAACTTCTAAGAAACGATTCATTGTGTTTTATGGTACACCTATAGTCATTAGGTTTACTTGCATTTTGTATGTGAGCAAAAATACTTTTAATCTACTCAGGGAAAATAAAAAATCACCCACGATTTATACGTGATGGCTGAGTGTGTTAGACCGATATTCTTAATCTAAAGGTTACATGTTTGAACCTCGGTATGTAGCTACCAATATATATTGTTCTATACAAAATAAAAATTGCAATTTATATACGTGGTGGCCGAGTTGGTTAAACCTTGGGCTTAAAAACACTTAGGTCCCTGGTTCGTATCCCGGTGTATACCAATGAGTTTTTAATTAAAAAAAATATGTACATTTGTTTCACAACACCACTATAGTGCCTCGGAGAGCACGTAAAGCTGTCGGTCCTGGTTTTACTATACCAACTTGTGAAACTGTATATAGATGGGTTATTGGGTCTATTCAAAACATCGCGACGAGCTAGCCACTTGTTCGGTGTAGACTCATACCATCGGCTACGACGAGGTGGGATTAAAAAAAAACCCTCCGCTGGGTACCCTGGGGCCGTCTAGGCGGTCTCGGGCGCCGTGAGGCACCCGTGATGATAATAATATGTATGTGTGTATGTAGGTACTTACGAGTTTGGTACAAAAATTGATGAAGCCTATGATTGTTTTTAATATTATTATTGCGTTACCTCAATGTTTATGTTTATAACTTTTCCAAAACATTAGTTTTTACTTGACAGTTTATTTTCTTTTTTGAATAAAGGTCGTAGCATCTGCTACTACGCAGGTACGCCACTGTGGCACACAGGAAAACCTCCTTCAGGGCTTTATTTAAAATTAAAATAAATAAATACCATCACGGGTGCCTATTTGGCTCCCGAGAACCGTTTAAACGGCCTCAGGGTCCCAGCGGAGGGATTAACCCATCCTCATTTCGCCGATGGTATTCGGAGGCAACACTAAGAAGTGGCGAGCTTGTTGCGGTGTTTATGATGAAATTGCCTCGTTGTATAAAGCGGTCACCCATCCCAGGCCGGCTTTGTTGTCATCTGCTTAACCTTGTTATCAGTTACGCAGTGACTTAACCACTAGGCTGGGGCCGCTTTTATTCGAAAATTCAAGTCGAAAAGTAAGAAACTAACTGTCTTGAACTGCAATTTGAAACGACACTTGTTTATGTGTCACAAGACAATTATTATTATTATTAATAATGATAATAATATGTGAGACAATTTACACATATTGCTCTCACAAACTAAGCTCTAGGCTACTACTATGTGTATCAGAAACAACGATATAATACATATTATATTTTATATTAATCTCGCTCTAATTCCACTAATTTTATCCGGTAAATCATATTATATCTACTATTATTTAAAAAAAAATGCCGACCTATCTAGCCTGCAGAATTCTAGTAGGTCTATAAAACAACAGTATGTAAAGACTGATAAAATAGTCACGAATAATTAAACCCATAACTCACATACACACACAAGGCTGTCGGAAATTACAAATAACATTATGTAAACTGCCCCAGACGTACATACAAACAAAACGTGGAGTGAATATAAGCAAATTACAGAGATAACGAGAGAACCTACACCCGTCGCTAAATCTCGACGAGTAATTAACACGGCTCTTGCCAACACGTTTACGTTGTGAAAGCCGAATTTATTCGTCTCTTCGGACTCCTGGACTTACAAACATCCCTTAATAGGCGCCAACTGGCCTTTGACGCCTCTCTTCACAACGATCCCTTAAATATAAGCCGGTATTTGGTCGAGATTAAATTAAATCCCTTAATCCTTTCATATTTAATGATGAACCAAGACAAATATCTCACGACCTTATTAAATTTGCTGGATTATAAATATTCCGCATCAACAAACCTAGCTATTCTTATATTCGTTTAAAATTAAAATTTGTAACAGATAAAAAATTGATAAAAAAGTATACATTGCTGTTTGTAACGAAAACAATGCACGCACTAGGTCAATGGCACAGGAAGTGTAGCACAAAGTAACAGTATGCAACAGAACTCTCGAGCAGAACCTAACAAATATTGTGAATGTAGGGCGGGCGCCGGAATATAGGCCTCGCGAGTAAACTACGACGCTGCCTAGTTTGCTAACAAAACAACTTGTGTAGATACACTCGCATGCATTGGGGACTCCTAATTGTTATCTTTCTACAGTCTACAGCAGCTTGCGTTTACATTACTGTATTTTGTATATTTACATTGGTTATTCATTAGACTTTTTAGGTTATAGAAATGTCTTTTAGTACGTTTTGGTCGAGTTGGTATGCCTTGTTAATATCTGTCCAACCATCAGATCAACAGTTGTATAGTTGATCGAAGTGTACAACAGTAGACTTCGATAGGTTAAATGATAGTCAGGCTCGGTCGACTCGAACCTCGAAACGTTCCAACTAGTCTATTAACATATTATATTTATTGAACAACAACACTTTTCTTAACTTGGAGGGAATATGGAAAGTTTCTTGTGTAATCGTAAATGTTTTAATATAAACAAATAAAAACAACACCAACCTCTTTGACGAGGAATTTGTTGCCATTGTAAGCTTATTCTCAGAATTATTATTCTGAAATATAGCCACGTTGCATAGATAGTGGAGGTAGATGTAGTAGGCCGTTAAAACTTAACATTTTTATTAACAGTAGGTAACTAAAATTTTAATTCCGCCTTATCATAAAAATCATTACCCTGTTTTATATTCAAAGAAATATCTACCT